>MU185284.1:0-26344 GCA_016904865.1 Pissodes strobi | reverse complement strand
CTTCGTCGGATTCCCTTTTGCTTGTTCCTTTGGATTGACATCTTCTGGAAATCCATTTTTGAATCTTCTTCTTGGATAATATATACAGGGTGGTTGCTACTACTATTGTTAGTGTGGTGATAGTAATAGCTCTCCATGTGATTGACTCGGCATCATTTTCATTGATTTCCTCGGTGGGCTGCAGTCTATATATTGAGTCCTTTAGATTGAATATCTCCTCGAAGTTGACTTTGCTGAGGTTTGCAATCTTGTAGGATTGTGTTTTCCTGAGAGCATCGATGCGGATTTCTGGGAGGATTAGTGGTGTTCCCTGTTTAAATTGGGGGTTGTTTGTGAACTTCTTCTTTTCTACCGTAACCTCGCAATTCCTCGGGATTCTGATAAGCGTGGGCAGATCGATTTTTAGATATTGATCTGAGCCACATTTGGAAAAAATTTGTGTGTTGTTTGCGGGCAGGACCAAAACTTCTTCTTGCGACACTTGTTCGACTAAGGGTTCTTCCAGGTGAATTTCGTCAGCACGGCAATTGACAGTAGGGTGGTTTTTCAGTAGCTGAAGGGTGCATTCCTGGGCTTGAGATTTTCGAGGCAGTAGAAAATATCTTCAACTTCTGGACAGCTGGTTTCTTCAAATTGTATGTTGTCTCTCGCTTGTGCTAGGTAGGGGTATTTTGGAACTACAAGGGTCTTATTTTGGATGATAGGATAAAGGTGGTGGAAAACGAAAGTTTCTGATCTCAAAATTGGTGCGTGAATTGCAAAAATTACTTTACCTTTAGAAAATGAGACTTGTGTTCCAAAGAATTGATAGTATGATAAAATATTTTTGAAGTTTGGAATAGCATCGTTGTTATAGAGAGATTTTAAGTACTGAGTTGTGTGAATAATTTCCGCAACAGAAATAATTGAATTATGTAAAGCATTGAGTTTAGCAAACATTATAGCATCTTCTAAATTGTCTATGAATGTTATTAGGTTTTGACAATCAAGAATTATTTGGGATAGTACACTTTGAAAACTTAAGTAGGTTTGAAAACTACTAATTTCCCTATTAAATGATGCTTGTAGCATTTTTATTCCTTGTTCTAGTCGATCTTGATTATTTACTAAAGTCGATATAGTTTTATTATAATTATTTATCAGCTGTTTTGACAAGGACATTTGAGTGTTTAAATGCTTTATTATATTTTTCTGATTTTGTTGCAGAGTATCAATTGCGTTGTCGTACCTATTTCCATCGTCGGCATCTAGTGTGCCAAAAAGCCATCTATTTACACTTCCCACTATATTAATAAGGCCTCTTTTATTCCTAATGTGAGGATTTAAATTAGCTAGTTTATTTTGCGTAACGTTAATTAGAAACTCGGTTCTATAAAGTAAGTTATCGGCTAAGCCTTGATAGGATATAGGATTATTTATATTTTCATGTGTAACATGATCTCTTAACATAAAATAACTTGTTTTAATATTGGTTAATTGTCTACTAACTATGTTTAAATCTAAGTAGTGTATAAATGTATGTTTACTATATATAAGTTTGGCGTTGCCTAACTGAATGGGTAGTATAGGGTTTTTTACAAGGGTAAGCTGGATATCTTCACTGTTGCTCAGCTGAAGTACCAGGAATAGCATCAGGCTCTGAAGGCTCGGGGGTGCCATTTCCTTCCTGTAAATATCGTTTTTGTTTAGTCTTAGGTTTCTTTGCAGAGTTTTTATGATAAGTGCCCTTGTTTGTTTTTAATTTAATAGAGCTTTGGCTATCAACTTTTACTTTTTGAAACTTAGGTAATGAAGTTTTGTTTTAATATAAGCCGGTTCCTGGAGAGAAAATTGAGGTGGATCTTCTCGTTTCTCGTTTCTTTTATTGATTATTTTCTCTTTCACTTGTTGGTTGCTTTCTTTTATTTTTTCGTAAATTGTATCAGAAGCTTCTTTGTGATTTTGAATATAGTCTGATATAATTACATGGTCACTAAGTTCGAAGGGGTCATTTGTATTAATATGACCTTTAATAATTTCAAAAGGGGTAAACTTTGTTACACTATGGATAGAATTGTTGTATCCTAGAAGAGCGCGTTTCATTAGTTGCTCGGGGGAATACTGCTTTTTTTCCATTTTCAGACATCTGTAGTGTTCAATCAGCGTAGAATGGAACCTTTCTACAGGAGAGTTTGAATTGCTATTCTTCGCTGTTGTATAGTGTAGTTCAATTTTGTATATTTTACAGAAATCTTCCAAGTTCTTATTCTTAAACTCAGTTCCTCGGTCCGTGGTAACCTTTAAGGGTAGTCCGTGGTGGGTGATAAAATTAAGTACATTTTCGATTACAGCGGGTCCCGTTAGGCTACTTAATCTATATGCTTGACCGTATCTAGAAAATGCATCAATTATAGTCAAAAATGTTTCGTTCTCGATCTTGAAAGTATCTATATGTAATTGTTCGAAGGGTCGAGAAGTTGTAGGGGTTAGATTGAATTTAACTGCAGGGGGATCTCTGTCATATTTATTCTTCTGGCATGTTTCACAAGAGTTTACATATTGTTCGATGTCCATATTCATTTTTGGCCAATAATATCTTGCGCCTAGTGCTAGTTGCATTTGGTTTATGCCTCTATGACAAGTTTTTGTGACATGGTACATATCCAGTTTTTCTCTTTGTTCGTCTGCTAATTCGATGTCTTCTAGCATTTTAGAGCATTGTACAAATTTAAAGCATGTATTAGTGAAAAGACTCTGTAGAGTTGTCGTAAACGTTTGAGCTAAAGAGCTATTCCTAAAATATAGTGCATATAGCCGCTTAGGATCAATAAGTTCTTTTAAGAGTTTTATGATACATGGTGTTGGGTCATTTTTGGGCAAGGTAACAAAAATACGAGTATTTTCGAAAGTTTTTTCGAAATGACATTTCAGTTGATCGATATCGCCTTGTGTCAAAATAATTTGATTTTTATATACATTCAGGATACGTTCGGTGATTGGTATACCGAAAATTGGGTTTTCGTGTGACGAGTGGATCGTTTCTAGATCATTTGAATCCTCGTTTTGGGTGTTTGGTTGCGACATTTCTCTTTCTGGGTTTGGTGGTTTAATTTGGATATTTGAAATAACATTGACTTTTTGTCTTTTGTGTCCCAAAATTTCGTCAAGTACTTTTTGATCCAAGTCAGGAAGTTCGTCGGGATTTTCACAATACTTTTCGATGACCTCGTCTACGTCGCCAGGATTGTTACATACAGATAATGTTTCTATAGCGTAGTGGTCATTGTCTATGGGGTTTCGTGATAGGGCATCTGCAGCTTGATTTGTTTTGCCCTTTTTGTACTTTATAAAGTAGTCGAATTCTTCCAACCTGAGACGCCATCTGACAAGTCTGCTGTTTGGTTCGCGAAGTGAATAAACCCATTGTAATGGTTTATGATCTGTTAATATTGTAAATTTGTGTCCAAACAAATATGGTCTGTAATATTTTACGCCCCAGACTATTGTTAGTAACTCTTTTTCGATAGTCGAGTAATTTATTTCGGCTGGGTTGAGAGTGCGTGATGCATAACAAATAGGGTGACCATTTTGTGACAATATCGCTCCTATAGCGTAGTTGGAGGCATCAGTATTTAATTCGAATGGTTTAGTAAAATCGGGATAGCACAATACGGGTTCTGATGTTAAAATAACTTTACAAGTTTCGAAACAATCCAAAAATTCTTTAGTATGCACGACTTTTTCGTTTTTCTTCAAACATCGGGTCATGGGTTTCGTGATTTTTGCAAAGTTTTGTATAAATTTCCTGTAGTAACCTAACAATCCGAGAAATGATTTAATTTCTCTTTGTGTTTTAGGTATGGGAAATTCCTGTATAGCAGCGATCTTTTTCGGGTTCGGTTTTATCCCTTCTGTTGTTACGACATGTCCTAGGAATTCCACTTCTTTTCTAAGGAATTCACTTTTGTCGAGTTGGATTTTTAATCTTGCTTCTCGTAATTTTGAGAACACTAGCCTTAGGTTTTGAATATGTTCTTGCAGTCCTGTACTGAATATTATGATGTCATCCATGTATACTAGGCATATTTTATTCTGCAAATCTTTGAGCACTTCATCCATAACTCTTTGGAAGGTAGATGGAGCGTTTTTTAAGCCAAAAGGCATGCGCAAAAATTCGTAGTGGCCGTTTTCCACTGTAAACGCCGTTTTTTCTATAGAATTTTCCGACATTTCTATCTGGTGGAAGCCGCTTGCTAAATCCAACGTAGAGAAATAGTTTGCTCTGCCTAGTTTGTCCAATATTTCATTTATATTAGGGATAGGGTACCGGTCGTCAATCGTTTTTTGGTTTATGTTCCTAAAGTCTACTACTAGACGCCATTTAGGTTTGTTGGAAGCATCTAGCTTTTTCGGGACAATCCATATGGGTGAGCTCCATGGGCTAGCTGATGGACGAATGATTTCTTTTTCTAACATTTCGTTTATTTGTCATCTGACTTCATCTTTATGCACATACGGGTATCTGTAAGATTTCGTGTACACCGGAATTTCGTCAGAGGTTTTAATATTATGTTTTACTTTAGAGGTAAAACTCAATTTATCTCCTGGCTTAAAAAATATATCCGAGAAGTCTAGACATAAATTTGATATCGCTCTTTTTTCCTCGGTGTTCATGTGCTCGGTACGTATTAAGTCTTGTATACTAGTTTCTCGTTTCGCCTTGTATGCGTAATTTTCGTTCTCATTATTCTTTGTTTCAAACGTATACATTTCATATAGCTCATCTTTAAATGAGTCTACATATATCGGCTGATTCAACGTAACGTTTATTATCTTATCGGTATGGTTTTGCATTTCCACGGCAGCGAACCCATTCTTAGAATAAGACAAGCAATGTGGGATTATAAGACCGTTAATTTTCATTTCGTTTATTAATATATCACCTTCGAATATGCTGACTGGTATATTCTTAATCAGTTTTTCGTGAGGATTAACAGAGAATGAAAATTTGATGTCAGCAGGTGACCTATATTCAAAGGGAATTTCTATACATTTGCCGACAAGTTTTTTATTAATTAAATCGATATTTAAATTCATATTAATTAAATCAAGGAGTCCTATTACTCCGTCGAAATAATCATGAAAATCAAACAGAATAAAATCAATTTCATATTTAATTCCGTATTCTAAAAATGCGGGAATAGTAGCCTGAAATTGTGTTTGTTGACTCCCTACAGCTGTTTTTATTGTGTTTGTTGTTTGGTATACACGGTTAGGGAAATATCTTTCGGCGAAAGATGGATTTAAAATAAATCTACTGCTACCAGTATCTATCAAAAGTTTTAGGTCGAGTGATTTTATTTTGACATAAGGGAGGGTATTATTTGATGAGATATTAATCTCTACTAGATCTGTTGATCTGGCGGCCCTGGATCGGGAAAATTTTCAATTTCCTCGGAAATTTGATTATCTGCGAAATAGGCCTGGTCGTCATTGTTGACATTGGAAGCATCGTAGAATTGGGGGTAATTATCTAGCTCTGGGAGATTTTCTTGAGGGGATTCCTGCGGAAAATCTTCGTTTGGGTATTCTTGAGAATACAATTCTTCGAAAATGGGATTAGGCCTTGAACTTTGATTTTGGAAATTTTGTCTATGGCTCTGCATAGAAGGAATACGAGATGTCGTAGACATTGGGGTAGGTTTCGGCATTTGATTTATGGGCGTTTGATTAGGACGGAAAACGTTTTGAGGTTTTCCAAAAACTTCTTGATTGGTGGGGAATTTCCTTGGCGGTAAATTCCTGGGTTGGATATTAATTGGTTGGGATCTCCATTGGGGTCTTGGTGTGAAGTTTTGTTGTGTTGACCATTGGGGTCTTGGTGTAAAACTTTGTTGTGTTGACCATTGAGGTCTCGGTGGAAAGTTTTGCTGTGTTGACCATTGGGGCCTTAGTGGAAAATTTGAATAGTTTTGCGGCTGGTGTGTATTAAAATAGTTAGGCTGTTGTGAATTATTTGAGTAATTGTTCTGGAAGTTATTATGATTATTTGATGGTTTTTGAGGGGTTAAGGCTCTATAAGGTTTATTTACATCATTAACATTACCATACAATCTTTCAAAATTTTCAAATTCGTTCGCACACGCCATTGCGTCTTCTAAACAACTAGGTTTCCTTAAATACATGTTATTTTTCAATGTACCTGTGCAACCAGCTATAAAAGTATTTAGAGCAGTTTTATCGTAATGTTTAATTTCACACAACTTTTGTTGTGGGGGCGAATTAGGATCGTTACTAATACGTTGCGCTACACTACTACGTAAAAGTTGTAATCTACTGCCAAAATTTAGAAGGTGTTCGCCTTTATAAGGCGTAGTTCTTGTGAGTTCTTGAACAAGACAATCTAGATCTCTTCTGTCAGAAAAACATTGAATTAAAGCATTTTTTAAACTTGTCCAAT
Organism: Pissodes strobi; assembly: GCA_016904865.1. Classification (NCBI taxonomy): domain Eukaryota; kingdom Metazoa; phylum Arthropoda; class Insecta; order Coleoptera; family Curculionidae; genus Pissodes; species Pissodes strobi. The sequence continues at coordinate 19,905 of MU185284.1, read as the reverse complement.
CATTTAATTCGACTCTATTACCTACCAATACTTCGGCTTTGCCTACTAACTTTTCTTGAATTGATTCGAAAATATGTGCGTCTAGCTCCCTATCTTTGAACATTGAATATCTATCAATTAAACTTTCGCATCGCTTAATAAATTTATTTAGAGTATCACTATTCCCATCGAATGGCTTGATTATTTCTAACCTAGATTTAAAAAGGTCCCAATTCATTTTGGGTTGTGAGCCTGCGGCTGTTCCTTCCATATTAGATGCTATATTTATTTGTTTATCTTCAATGCTTATATTAATTTGACTTAGTTTCTGTAGTAACTCGTCTATTTCGACGTTATCTTTAATAGACATAAGTAATTAAATGAAAATATCTTATAACATGCATTAGTTATAAATAAAACTTATGAATGTATTGATTAACGAATAATCAATTTTCTTTAAAATAAAACTTATTTAAACTTACTAACTAGCGAAATAACTGATTTTTAGTTATTTCTAATTCTTACGCTATTTCGTTTAAATTTGCAGAACACTGATTTTTAGTTATTTGCAAAAGTGAGAATTAATTATTAATATATAGAATCAATATCAATCAATAAAATTCAAATACGACACCGTAAATAAAAGGATCAATATAGGGTAAAAAGGAATAAAGCTCTTACGAAGGTCCACGTATTGGGATCGACGTCTTCGTTCTTCCTCTTCTTGATTCCACTGTTGCACCCTCAAGTCGATGTCACTGGGTCTTATCGTTGGGGTTCTTTTGGATTGCACTGACAGGGTAGAAACCACTCGTAGATGTCTTTTACCGCACGATTCGATAATTTTCGACACTCTACCGCACAATCCTACCGACTGCGCCAATTAAATGTGTCCGACGATAAAATCCGTTTTTAAAAACAATTTATTTTCAAAATTAAGACTAACAATATGAATGCAAGCAATGGAATGACACAAATAGGTAAACTACATATATTTATAAGCTAGGTTATGCTGCGGTTGCAGTCTCCAAGGTCTGGTCCAGGTCAGCAAGAATGGTACATGTAACTAACTACAACTATAACCAATTAGTGATGCCACTTTGTAATGAATTTCTCGCTCAGTCACCAATTTGTGAGGATAATTAATTTATTTAATTTAATTTAAATGAGACTAGGGGTGGATTCGATTTAACGGTTCTCCCGTCAACTATATTATATATGTGATTGTGGGCGCCAAGCTCTTAGAGACGATGCAAACAGAAAATATAGAATATTTAATTTAGATAACTATAACTAGAATTTACAAAGATAAAAATAATTCACATCTCATAGAGCCCAGTCCTGTAGTAAAGTAAAGAAGATAAATTTTTTTAAAAACAATATATTAATTAAACAACTAATTTACAATTATCAATGATGAGGTTTTTTGTTAAAAATTGTTGAAATTTGAAATGCATATAATCGGATCTAAATACAACTTACAATACAGTTAATGAAGTTTAAACTTGACTAAATTGACTAGTAATGTGAACAATGAACAAATTTAGTTATTATAACAAGTTGGTCTTTCCAATCTAAAAAACTCCTTAACAAATCCAAATACTTAACTCGTCCTGTTATCTGCAAACCACGTGATCAGTTGAGACCTCCACTGAAAACCTCTTTGCCTGTGCCTAAGCTTCCCTGCTATAGGCGTATCCAGGGCTTAACGGCAATTCCCGGAATGGTTCCCTGTTAGTTGTGCGTGGCTGCTGTCGGACCGACTGTCACCACAAAGATCTGTGTAGGTGTCGTCTTGGAGCAGGAGTTACATAAAAAAAAATATTGGGTGTTTTAGACCAACTTGTACCGCTAATTAATTAATTAGACGAGTATGTGGACCTCACTTAGATATACAAGGTTTTAACCAAGAACTTGAAAATGTACTAGTTACAGCAAATATAATCAGAACTTAAATACAATTTAGTTCAGCAAAAATTATAAATAACTATGATTAAATAACACTCTGAATAATTACTGTTACTCAAGATATTTCTTTTCTTTACTTAAAGATATGAAATTCAAAAGAAATTATGATCAAAATTAAAAATTTAAAAGAAAATTATGAAACTTGTCCAACAGTGGCTCTCGGCAACTTCAAATAGAAAATAACTAGATTTTAATAAAAAATAGGAAGTACGAGGTATAACCTCTCTTAAAACAAGTCTAATGGCTCCAGATAAGTAATTTCTTTACTTAATTTATAAATATGGCCCTTGGCACATAAACAATAATTTGACGTAAATTACGTCTTAATTAATCAAAGATAAAGATAAGATAATTACTATCTCGCTTTGAGATAGGAACTTAGATAAACGATAAAGAAAAAATAAACCAGGTAAATTTACACACATGTGCTTAAACCTCTTTCATATGCAATATAATGCCGGTACATCATTGGTCAAACGTGACACGATAAGTGATAATAATTATAGTTTGATGTTACAAATCAACTGAAAGATTAATTAAATAAGCCTGAAAAACTACGATCAATAATACTACAAAAGAAGATTCAGCGAAATTCTACTCAAATTCAATTAACTACCTTTTACATAAACATATAAAATTCGCCTTGAGAATCTTCCAGGTAATATTGTTCAATTTAAATGAAAATATGTAAAATCTAAAATCATATGTATGACCACTAAACGATGAAATAATTACGTTCTCTATAAATTTGGATTAAACCAGAATCAAATTACACGAATTTGACCGATAAGATACACAATTATTCACCAAAAAACGGTATTCAAACCTAAAGGTCACCATAAAAAATTCAGATTATTGAAATCGTCAAACACTCGAAAGTGCAATATAAAAATGCTGCATTCTTTACTTTATTGAAATATGATTAACCGAATCAAAAACAGTTATCAATTCTGTATTTAAAATATGCAAAGACTATTGAAAAATATGCAGGATGAATAGAATATTTTAAGACCAAAAAAAATATCACTTACCGCTGTACACAAGATGCCAACCACCTTCTTTTCAAAATTGTACATTCTACCTCTTTAAATTCAATGGGTTTTCATTGGGCAATTTAAAACGCGTCACAACCATTGTAGGAAACCCGGCGACAAACTAAGGAAACATTCAACATACGCTAAATGTAGCAATCTATCGTAGATTACAGGCATTGAACAACCCTCTAGGTTCTTCAATTACCTACTACACGAGATAAGCCCGTTTCCGAACAGATGGCATTCCAAAAATCAAGCGATCTGCACCGACACAAATCCATAAATTAAAGATACCAATCTGCGTACCTGTTCTCCTTAAAGTTAATGGTGCAAAATATATCCAGTCACAGATAGATGTCACTGCAGATCATTATACCGAACATTGAACACTATTGATAAATAGGTAGAATTAATGGAGCGGAATAGACTAATATTTGATTCCGTTACACAACATTCGTAAAGTACAGTGGACAAGTTTACCCCAGATAAAAATTAACTAGGACAAGGTGAGACAGAAAGATCTTCAAACACTGATATGTCAAAGCAATAAACAATAAAAAGTAAAAACTAGTAAAAATTAAGATAATTAACCGACGATAGGTCTCTCACATAAAATTGCAGAAATTCAAACAAGACACTGTAAAAATAAAATGTAGCAGTTACAATAAATAATTAAATAAATATATGATAAGTCAAGAACACAGCAAGAAATGTAACTGTAAAATTACAAATTCAATAATAAAATGAGACAGAAAGATCTTGTTATTTCAAGCACTGATATGTCAAAGCAATAAACAATAAAAAGTAAAAACTAGCAGAAATTAAATTAAGATAATTAACCGACGATAGGTACCTCACATAAAATTGCAGAAATTCAAACAAGACAGTGTAAAAATAAAATGTAGCAGTTACAATAAATGAATAGATAAAAATATTATAAGTCAAGAACACAGCAAGAAATGTAACCGTAAAACTACAAACTCAATAATAAAATGAGACAGAAAAATGCAGGGACTAACCCAACTACTCAAACTAATCATGCATGTACTACCCATTTACGAAAACAGACAATAACATTAGTGATGCTTAACTTTGGTGATTTTATGTCAGATATTCTGGGCTCAATAACACCCGTGTTTGGTAAAGTTACACGATTGTAGCTGGTATAACTGGGGGAGCACAACGGACCCAGTCTTGTAATTTAAAGATCCTGAAGTCTCTACTGCTACAAATGTGTGTTTTCGGTACGCGTACGATAACTGATATCTCACAGGAGATGCAGCCGTTCTTTTCTGCGACAAAGGAAGCACAGCGGACCCTGCCTTTTCATTTATGTACCTTTTTTGGATTTTTCTTTTTTCCTGGGATGCATCGTTATCGTACATTTGCCATATAAAGTAAATCGAAATAATTTAAATAGTATCCAAACATAAAATACAACACACGTCAACAATAGGTAACAAAATTGCCTGAATTCGTGCAAATGGACCCTTGTCTACTACCACCCTTCGGATTCAGTCCTGCATTTTATACCAGTAGTGAAAACTATGCTGTGATTACGCTTATCTCATATTTTTAAAAGGATAGATGATTATTATAAAAATGTATTATTCCTTTAAGCCTGATCATTTAATTTTAATCCATTTTACTTGGTTGTGATTTTAACCTGTTATAATGTTTCTAATGTAGTGATTTTGGTGTTTCTTTTGTATTTTAGTTTATTTTATATATTTTTACATTCTTCTTGCATTTTTTTATTTATTTTCATTTGACTTGTGTCAAGTATTGTATATTTTGAGTTACCAATAAATTATGATTATTATGACTCACACTCGCACCAATAAAATATGATTATTATGATTATCTTAGATATACGGTATCACCAAGAGCTGCGCTCTCTTCTTTTGCATACCATTATTATTATTATTACTATTATCGCACCAATAAACTATGATCATTTTGAGTATCTTAGATATACTGTATTGCCAAGAGCTGTGCTGTCTTCTTCTGTATACCATTATTATTATGACTATTGTCGCGCCAATAAACTATGATTATTTGAGTATCTTAGATATACGGTATCACCAAGAGCTGCGCTCTCTTATTTTGTATGGCAAGTTTTACTTAGTTTTACATATTATTCTGTCTCACCTTTATCCGATCAATTTGACATAAACCAGAAAACATTTTAGGGTAAATGCCTAAATCCTGTCTACAACTTATTGCATCTAACGGTATTTGTCGTGTCAGTGCCAGATGGCCCTTCGCAAAGGGATTTACAACTTTAGTAGTCTATTAGCTCGTCCTCGAGGTAATAGAAAGATAACTGTTTTATTTTTGTCAGTAATCCGTTGGTTTTATGAAATAATTAAATACCCTACTGCGTGAATTTTGATTTCATTTAAACTTGAAATCTTTACTTATTGGTTATATAATACACACATTAGAGCCATGACTTATTTGAAGAGATTTTAACGATTTACACTCCACTCTGAGTCTAGCCTGCTCTTTTTGGCAAGAAAATAGGATCGAGCCCTTATGTACGTGCCCCCATAATATAGAGTTAGGTAAAGTTAAAATAATGAAAGTATAAATTTTGCGTAATAGAATCGGTTCTCACCTGGAATAGAACACATGGAAACTGGACACGTTGTTTTTGTCCATTTCTCCTTCAGATTGGATTGTTGGATGACTTCGTGTGGATAGCGGCATTTTTACTTAAGAACTTAAATAGCCATTGTATTGTTACGGCTAGCAACCATCTGAATGTTTTTGTGCTACCTTATAGAACTGGCCTTGCCGCTCTATGTACGAGTCATCGCCGACCGCGAAGATTCAGGAACTCCGGAATTATCTCGATGCCCTGGTCGAGAATCATATAGAATGGACTCGCTTCTTCCTGAGTATTCTTGATAGATTTGAGATTGTATATTAGTAGCAGACCAAAAGCGTGTTGAGTTAGTTAAGCATTGAGTGTCGAATTGTAAAGAGCTATTAGTTGTAAAGTTATAAGAGTAGTTTAGTGTAGTTAATTGTATAGAGTGACAAAGGATAAAGAGAGTATTAGTTCAAAATAGTAAAGTTGTAAATTTCGTTCAGAACGCACGGAATATCGTAACATTTGATGTCAGAAGTGGGATTGTGAAGGAGCCGGACTTGTGAAGTGTTTTTCGAGGAAAGAAGAGAATAATTTTATAACAACCTATGCGGCAGAAATGGAGCAAATAAATAAAATTTTGGCCGATTTCATGAAAAATCTTAATGCTGAGAGACAAGCAGGACAGGACTGGCATCAGAAAATTTTTCAAGATCAAGAAGATAAAAGGCAAGCGGATCGGGAAGAAGATGAACGTAAAAGGCAAGCAGAACAGGACAGGTTTCAGAGAATTTTACCAGGCCAAGAAGATAAAAGGCAAATAGAACAGAATCGTCTTCAGAAAATTTTTCAAGACTAAGAAGATAAAAAGCAGGCGGATCGGGAAGAAGATGAACGTAAAAGGCAAGCAGAACAGGACCGGCTTCAGCAAATTTTACAAGACCAAGAAGACAAAAGGCAAGCAGAACAGGTCGGTTTCAGAAAATTTTACAAGACCAAGAAGATAAAGGCAAGCGGAACGGGAAGAGCATGAGCGTAGAAGGCAAGCAGAACAGGACCAGCTTCAGAAATGAATGCTGGATGCAATTGTAGGCGAGCAAGGAAAATTGGACGAGCAAAATGAGAAATTTGAAAAATTTAAAAAAGAACTAGATAATATACAAAAAGAAGTTGGAAACGTACAGAAAGAAATAAACAATCTTAAAGCAGAAGTTACCAGACTTAAAAATTAAGGACCCACCAAGAGGGTATTCGCCACAGGACAGAATATAAAACCTCCAATGTATGACGGTCAAACATCTTGGACAACGTACAGAAGACAATTTGAAGCCGTTGCCAACGGTTGGAATATCGAAGAAATGGCTACATCACTAGTGGTAACGCTTAGTGGATCTGCCCTGGAACTACTACAGACCATTCTCATCATCCACCAGGGAAAGTATGACATAATTGTAGCTGCCCTGGAGAGACGATTTGGCGATAAACATAGACGACAGCTCTATCAGGCACAAGTAAAGTCTCGACATCAGAAGCCTGGTGAAAACTTGGAAGAGTTTGAGGCAGACGTTAGACGTCTCATTCAATTGGCCTACCCGGGAGCAACAGAAGAATTTCAAGAGGAAGTTGATGCCCAATATTTCGTGGATGGTATCAGAGATCCGGAAACTCAGAAAATGCTACGTCTAACCAAATTTGATAACAGCCGTGAAGTTTTGGGTAGAGCCCTAGAAATCGAGGCGGCCTGTAACATCTCTAAACCAGCAATCAGGGACGTATCCATCCAGGAAGAAAAGCTGGCGACCAGTTGCGAACTAACTGAGATAGACGGTATTTTGAAGAAATTAACCGAAGTTCTTCCGGCCACGGAGAGATTCCGGGAGCCACTAGAAGTTAGGCCATATAACCGTAATGCTATAAATCAGTGCTATAGACGTGGCAGGACTGGACATTTGAAGAAAGACTGTCGAGTACAACTACGGTCTGCATCTCCATCCAGAGACGCTTACAGTTCAAAGTCAAGTCAGGAAGGGTTAAAACAATATAACTTTAAGGCTTAGCACAGGGAAGGAAGATGGCATAATAATACTGACGCCTTATCCAGAAGGTCCTGCGAGGATACTTATAAACATTGCCAAAGAATAGACCAACGAGAAACAACCAAGGCAAACCAAGTTTAAAGTTGATCAGCAGTGGACCACAGAGCAACTAAAGAAAGATCAGCTTGAGGATAGAACAGCACTACTGCTAAAAGTTAAAAAAGAACGTCAACCAAGACCAAGCTGGAGAGATATTTCAACTAAGGGATCTATTTTTAAATATCTGTGGGCTCAGTGGGACTCCATGGTAGTTGAAAATTCACTCCTTAAACGAGCCTGGGAACGCGCCGAGTCGATGGGAAAGTAGAGAAGACGCAGTTAGTGGTACCAAGGAAGAGGGTATCGGAAGTCCTGAAAGAAGTACATAATGGGAGCTCATCTCGGAGTTAACAGAATGATTGACGCAGACAAGATCTAGTGCGAAGATAAAACAGAATGATGTGGGACTACCGTTTGAACGTCTCGGTGGTGACCGCTTATTGATGGGAGCTGTTCCATTGGAACAATATTTTCGCTAAATATTTTGTTTGGATAGGCGTCGATTAATTCAGAAAATGAAATTTGCTTCCCAATCTAAAAAAAAATTGATAACTTCCTATTAAAAACCATTTAACAATTATTAATATTGGTTCTTAGTTAAACTTAGAAGTATGAAACAATATATTTAGAACCACAATATTGACAATGACTTTGAAATAAAATGATTGAAATTGAAATGACGTAAGATTTGAAATAGAAAACTTCCAATGAGATAAAGAATAGCAAATTGTTCATCTTGTTCCAATGCATGAAATTTGAATGTAAATTTGAAACACCAAAAAAGCTCACACAACTAGCGCTTCGGACTCACCGAGACGAGACGAGACTATTGAGGTCTCGGTCTTGGTCTCGCAAAGTCTCGAGTCTTCGAGTCTCGTCTCGGTCTCATCGAGACTAGACATTTTGTGGTCTCAGTCTTGGTCTCGGTCTCGCCGAGAGTCTCGTGCACTTCAAAAAAAAATTATTTTTTTTTGAAACCTTCCCAAGAATCGGTATTATAAATTCGATTTATTTTGGGCTATTACCACGTTAATGAATAATAATTAGATTTTTTGGGTTTTTTCAGATAAATGATTTTAATAACCTCACAGGTGTCGATTTTTTTAAGCAAAATTAATTTAAACAACAAAGTCACAAAAAAATCTTTATAGAGGTAACAAAATTGGTAGGGAGGTTGGCAAGTAAAAAAGATATCAGAGGGTGGAGTAGTCACTGCAGTCAGAATAGACTACTCTACATAATATTTTATATTTTCGAAGGTAAACCTAAGAACCCTTTCATGAGGCGCATTCCTGAGCAAAAAATATAAATTATTGTAAATAAACCTGGCAGAGGGCAGAAAGATTATTGGTTATTGTCTACAAGTGAAGGATTCTGTTTGAAAAGATTAAGTTATACCTACCTATGTAAGTAAACTACTTTTTTTAAGAAGAAATAAACTAAAAGCATTTTAAAATAAAAAAAAACTGCATTGTAACGCTCCTCTGGCTAGTCTATAGTTTTTAGGTGAATCCCCGGGTGGTGGGTGAATTTGAAATTATTATAAACTATATAAGACCTGTTTTGAAAATATTTTTTTTCTGTTACTCATAAATATAGGTAGACAATTAGTAAATTGTGCTTTAGATACGTACATACTTTCCGAGATTTCTTTGATTTTCGTGTACTTAAATATATTTTTATTTTTTGTACGTTACCTATAATTAAAAAAAAAAACATTATTTTCGTACTATCCTACTTATAATTTTTTTTTCAGTACTCGAGACACGAGACTTTCGAGACTGACGTGACGAGGCTCTCGGTCTCGAACCTTGAAATCTCGAGTTATAATTCCTAGTCTCGTCTCGGTTCGAGTTCGAGACGAGACGAGACGTGACCGAGACTAGTCTCGTCGAAACCGAAGCACTATCCATAGGGATATATATATTTTATAACACGTTTATATTTTAATATATTATAAAAACAATCCTAGCTTCCTTTCATTTATGTCTCCAACTCCTAATAAGTAAAAAATTAAATGCGGACAAAAATCTGAATTTTAAAGTTCTAGACAAAATGACGAAGGAAAATAATATAATAAAGGATTGTGTTCAAAATTCGCCAGGGGGAAATCTGAGGTAGTTAAGATACCGTATTATGGGAGGATTCGAGAAATAATTAATAATAACCTGTTTTGCTTCTTCTCGAACTACTGGGGCAAACTAAACCAAAACTGAAGTGAGTCCCACGAAATTACGAATTTTGAGAAGCTATAAGTTTTGGAGTTTCCTAACTTGCAATAAAAGAAATCGTTGACATTTGATCTAAAAGGCTAATTGGTCTTTATTACACTAATGCTGAAATTTTTTTTCAGACATTCCGCGACTTGAAGGATATTCCCGTGTGGGAATATGGGTTAGTCGTCGATTCAACATTCGGTTAGTTTCACTTAGTCTCAACTTATTTTTATGATTTGAACCGATTCCGTTACGTTATAAAAAATTTTAATGGATTTGGTTAGTTAGGGTTAGTCGTCCAATCAACTTTCGGTTAGTTTGACTTAGTTTAAACTTATTTTAGTCATGTGAACCGGTTCCGATACGTTATAATCAACTGTAATAAATTTAGATAGTTTGGGTTAGTCGTCGATTCAACTTTCGGTTAGTTTCACTTAGTCTCTTCTTACTTTAGTCATTTGAACCGGTTCCATTACTTTATATTCAATTTTAATAGATTTGGTTAGTTTAGATTAGTCGTCCAAACAATTTTCGGTTAGTTTAACTTAATTTCAACTCATTTTTGTAATTTGAACCGATTCCGATACATTATAATCAATTTTAATAGATTTGGTTAGTTTGGATTAGTCGTCGATGCAACTTTCGGTTAGTTTCACTTAGTCTCAACTTATTTTAATCATTTGAACCGGTTCCGATACGTTATAATCAATTTTAAAAGATTTTGTTAGTTTGGGTTAGTCGTCGATTCAACTTTCGATTAGTTTCACTTAGTCTCTACTTATTTTAGTCATTTGAACCGGTTCCATTACGTTATAATGAATTTTAATAGATTTGGTTAGTTTGGGTTAGTCGTCGATTCAACTCTCGGTTAGTTTCACTTAGTCGCTACTGATTTTAGTCATTTGAACCGGTTCCATTACGTTATAATCAATCTTAAAAGATTTGGTTAGTTTGGGTTAGTCGTCCAATCAACTTTCGGTTGGTTTCACTTAATTTCAACTTATTTTTGTCATTTGAACCGGTTTTGATACATTATAATCAATTTTAATAGATTTGGATAGTTTGGGTTAGTCGTCGATTCAACTTTCAGTTAGTTTCATTTATTGTCAACTTATATTATAGTCATTTGAACCGGTTGCGATACGTTATAATCAATTTTAATAGATTTGGCTAGTTTTGGTTAATCGTCGAATCAACTTTCGGTTAGTTTCACTTAGTTTCAACTTATCTTAGTCATTTGAACCGGTTCTGATACGTTATAATCAGTTTTAATAGATTTGGTTAGTTTGGGCTAGTCGTTGAACGAACTTTCGGTTAGTTTCACTTATTCTCAACTTATTTTAGTCATTTAAAGCGATTCCGATACATTATAATCAATTTCAATAAACTTGGTTAGTTTAAGTTAGTCGTCCAATCAACTTCAGGTTAGTTTTACTTAGTCTCGACTTATTTTAGTCATCCGATACGTTATAATCAAGTTTGATAGATTTGGTTAGTTTGGGTTAGTAGTTTAATCAACTTTCGGTTAGTTCCACTTATTCTCAACTTGTTTTAGTCATTTGAAGCGGTCCCGATATGTTATAATCAATTTTAATATATTTGGTTAGTTTGGGTTATTCGTCGATCCAACTTTCGGTTAGTTTCACTTAGTCTCAACTTATTTTAATCATTTGAATCGATACGCTATAATCTATTAATTTGGTTAGTTTGGGTTAGTCGTCCAATCAACTTTCGGTTAGTTTCAGTTAGTATCAACTTATTTTAGTCATTTGAACCCGTTACGATACGTTATAATCAATTTTAATAGATTTGGTTAGTTTTAGTTAATCGTCGAATCAAGATTCGGCTATTTTCACTTACTTTTAACTTATCTTAGTCATTTGAACCGGTTCCGATGTGTTATAATCAATTTTAATAGATTTGGTTTGTTTGGGCTAGTCGTCGAACCAACTCGGTTAGTTTCACTTCGTCTCAACTTATCGTATTCATTTGAATAGGTGCCGGTGCCGATACGGTATAATCAATTTTGATAGATTTGGTTAGTTTGGGTTAGTCGTCCAATCAACGATACGAAAATTCAGTAACGCGAGGCGAAAGCATAAACCATGTCGTGACGTGGCCTTGAAAAATCACTCTCATGAAACCAAATAGGTATAGTAAAAATGAGGTTCCGAGGTATAATATTATTATATAATTTAAAAAAATGTAGGTAATTCCACTATTATTGCTATCTTTGAGACTAACGGTCAAAGCTACAAACTAGAAAAAAGTTGCCATTATTGATGCCTTTTCAAGATCGATTTGCAGTGTTGTTAAATTCTTGTTTGATTCTGAGATAGCCAACAGTGGTATCACCTAAAAATTACACACTGTATAGCAATTTTTTTTTCAATTTCCTCCTATGAAAATATTTTTACAACTTTGCTCAGATTCACTTGATTTTTGACCCGGCCCGCATCGGCCGGCAGTCAGTAGTCTTTTGGTACGAGTCCGTACAATCTCCTGAATACATCTCTGGTAAACGCCTGAATAGAGGAAGCCACGCGAATCGATCGGACACTTACGCAGCGCATCGCTCATCTCCAGTTATCACGTGATATTAAAGAATGTGGCTGAATTGCATCAAAAGATTTACCGCCGAGTGAACTTGCTAGTTTGTTGATACTATGCTAAAATCTTAATTTTAAAATTCTTGACAAAATGGCGAAGGAAACTTAAATTGTAAAGGATTGTGTTCAAAATTCGCCAGGGGAAAATTCTGAGGTAGTTAAGATACCGTATGATGGGAGGATTCAAGAAATAATTAATAATAACCTGTTTTGCTTCTTCTTCTCGAACTACCAGTAGTTCCAGTAGTTGCTCCAGAGCAAACTGATCGAAAATTGAAATGAGTCCCGCGAAATTACGATTTTTGAGAAACTATAAGTTTTGGAGTGTCCTAACTTGCGTTTTAAGATCCATTACAGGCGTAGACGACTATATCAAAATCGACCTCTCCTATTGGTCGATCCGCATGGCCCTCCGCTCGCGTCGCTCGCTACGGGGGCTCAAGAAAAGGAAACTAACCAAGTGCTAACCCAAACTAACCCAAGAGATACCAAAAATCAAGAAAAAACTGTTTAGAAACATAATCTTAAAAAAAAATAAAAAAAGCAACGGGACCCGTGCCGTCCAGATGGGACCCAACTATCTAAACCTCTCGACCACGAGAGCTCTTGCGACAAGTTGATTGCATCACGAAGCCATATTGTAATACGAGTTGGATCGACCAATAGGAGAGGCCGATTTTGATATAGTCGTCTACGCCTGTAAAGGATCTTAAAATTCTCCCAATTTGCAATATAAGAAATCGTTGACATTTGCTCTAAAAGGCTAATTTGTCTTTATTAAACTGATGCTGATATTTTTCTTCAAACATACCGTGACCTGATGGATATTCCCGATGTACGCTCGTAGATACTTGTTTTCCTCAAATTTCGAAATAATATTATTTCGTGCTTCTAGATTTATAGTGAAATATGTTTATGTTAAAAACACGCTCATATTTTTAATATATTATAAAAACAATCCTAGCTTTCTTTCATTTATGTCTTCAACTCTTAATAAGAATAAAAAGTAAACAAACTAAATGAAGACAAAAAATCTTAATTTTAAAATTCTTGACAAAATGGCGAAGGAAAATTAAATTATTAAGGATTGTGTTCAAAATTCGCCAGGGGGAAATTCTGAGGTAGTTAAGATACCGTATGATGGGAGGAGGATTCACGAAATAATGAATAACCTGTTTTGCTTCTTCTTCTCGAACTACTAGAGCAAACTGATCGAAGATTGAAGTGATTCTCGCGAAATTACCATTTTTGAGAAGCTATAAGTTTTGGAGTGTCCTAACTTGCAATAAAATAAATAGTTGACATTTGTTTAAAAGGCTAACTTGTCTTTATTAAACTGATGCTGACATTTTTTTTCAGACTTACCGTGACCTGAAGGATATTCCCGATGTACACTCGTAGATACCTGTATTCCTCAAATTTCGAAATAATATTATTTCGTGCTTCTAGATTCATAGTGATATATTTCTATGTTAAAAACACGTTTATATTTTTGCTATATTATAAAAACAATCCTCGCTTTCTTTCATTTATGTCTCCAACTCCTACTAAGAATAAAAAGTAAAAAAATTAAATGAGGACAAAAATCTTAACTTTAAAATTCTTGACAAAATGGCGAAGGAAAATTATATTATAAAGGATTGTGTTCCAAATTCGCCAGGGGAAAATTCTGAGGTAGTTAAGATACCGTATGATGGGAGGATTCAAGAAATAAAGAATAATAATCTGTTTTGCTTCTTCTTCTCGAACTACCAGAGCAAACTGATCGAAAATTTACGTGAGTCCCCCGAAATTACGATTTTTGAGAAGCTATAAGTTTTGGAGTGTCCTAACTTGCAATAAAATAAATCGTTGACATTTGCTTTAAAAGGCTAATTTGTCTTTTTTTTTCAGACATACAGTGACCTGAAGGATATTCCCGATGTACACTCGTAGATACCTGTATTCCTCAAATTTCGAAATATTATTTCGTGCTTCTAGATTGATAGTGATATATTTTTATGTTAAAAACACGTTTCTATTTTTAATATATTATAAAAACAGTCCTAGCTTTCTTTCATTAATGGCTTGAACTGCTATAAGAATAAAAAGTAAAAAAAAATAAATGAGAAAAATCTTAATTTTTCAATTCTTGATGAAATGGCGAAGGATATTTTTATTTTAAAGGATTGTGCTCAAAATTCGCCGAGGGGACATTCTGAGGCAGTTAAGATATTGTATGATGGGAGGAATCGAGAAATAATGTATTCCAAGCTATTTTGCTTCTTCTTCTCGAACTACCGGAAGTAAATGTATCCAAAATTGAAGTGGGAGTCACAAAATTACGATTTTGAGAATCTATAAATTCTGGAGTTCCTAACTTGCATTAAAAAAATCATCGACCAAATGTCTAAAAGGCTAAATTGTCTTTATTAAACTGATGCTGACTTTTTTTCAGACATACCGTGACCTGAAGGATATTCCCGGTGTATGTACACTCGTAGATACCTAATCAGTATTCCTCAAAATTCAAAATAATATTATTTCGTGCTTCTAGATTCTTATATATTTTTTTATTTTTGTACGTTACCTATAATTTAGACCTGTTTTGAAAATATGTTTTTTTGTGTTACTCATAAATATAGGTAGGCAACTAGTAAATTGTACTTTAGATATCTACATACTTTCCGAGATTCCTTTGATTTTCGTGTACTTAAACATTTTTTTATTTTTTGTGCGTTACCTATAATTAAAAAAAAACATTATTTTCGTACTATCCTACTTATAAATTATTTTTATTTCATTACTCGAGACTGACGTGACGAGACTCTTGGTCTCGAACCTTGATGTCTCGGTCTTGGTCTCGAGTTATAATTCCTAGTCTCGTCTCGATATCGGTCTCGAATTTCGAGACGAGACGAGACGAGACGAGACGACACTGAGACTAGGCTCGTCGAGACCGAAGCACTGCGCATAACAAAATGGCCCTTCTTTTTTATGACAGTGGCACACACACTAAAGGGATATCATATGCGACGATGTTAATAATTGGCACGGTTCTTGAATAGCTGTAGGATGTAATTAGGGGGACACAGATGTCCTGGGAGAGAGTTCCACAGTGATGAACCGCGACAGACAAAGGAGTCCTTGTATCTTGCCATCTGTCGTGACTATCTGATAGCTGTTGCTGGATGCCGGTATGAGGCGGGCCAAATCCTTGGAACTTCTGCCATGAAAATATGTCTAAAGCAGGAAGATCTCACCACATGTCTGCGGTGTTCCAGACTATCCAGATCCCGGGTTAACTCCGGGTCGCCGACGAGACGCACAGCTCTCTTGTGAATGGAATCAAGCAGCTTTGGGCGTGCTTAGGTACGGCACCCCAGATGTGTGAGCATTATTTTAAGCACGGTCTTGTTTGCGCTTTGTAGAGCAAGAGCACCTGATGCGATGCATACAGATTTTTGTTGCGAAATAGCGTACCAAGGTTCTGCGAGGCTGATTTTGCGATGTTAGCAACGGCAATGCCAGCCATTGCCCGAGAAGCCCAGTAGTACGATTGACGAGGATGAAGGAATGGTTGATCCTGACATAATGATGTCAGAGCCCGTCGTATTGGCTTTCTTGGTAACCGTGGCTGCTGGGTCTTTTGCTGCATTGAACTGAACCAAATTCCTGTCGGTCCAAGTTCGAACTTTCTCCAAATCTTGATTGATTGTTATAATCTGCTCCTGTCGGCGGTAATCAGTCTCAGTCGCTGGTAAAGGTTCTTTTTACCGAAATTGGGAGCCATAAATATCTGCGTGAATAGCAGCACAATAATAGTGTCATTTCAGGGCTTATAAAAGAGAAATGTTTTTTATTATTAGCGCGAACAAAAAGTAAATATGAAACAATAACAAAACCAAATTTAATTTTGAGCATGAGAACAAATAGACATGGTTATATAGCGTTTAATTTCCCCTTACGTACAACAGACGACAAGAAAAAAACTACGTAAAATAAAATGCAGCAATGCAGACAAAAATCAAACTCCATGGAACGACATTTAATTTATAGCTAAATCATTTTCGAATAAATTAAGTAAATAACTCGAAAAGAATGTGCGCCCAGAATGCATGTAATAAACTAAAAAATACCCAATCCAGGTGTGCATGCAATAAAAACGAAAAATAAAAGAGGGAACAACATGTCTATGCATGATTAACAACATTATTTACTTTTAGACAGAAAATTGCATTTTAATATAAGGATATTACATAATATGTGCCGTTAATTCACTTGTTTATAAATTAAATAATAATAACTATTTGTTGACATCGACGTCGATCAAAATGTTTCCCCCAAAATATCAGTTGATTCGTTGATTGGCATGATCAAAGTGCGATGAATTCGAGTGATGCTAGAGCTGATGCATGGTAAAATACAGAAGTTATTACGTCCGATATGGTATTTCCTGTATTATTATTATTTCAAATTATATTTTTACCTAACTTTTTATATGTAAAATAAATATGTTTTTCTATACTTAACATAAATAACCATCTACGTCCACGTTCTACTAAAATATGAATATTTCTTATATTTATATTGATTTTAATATCAATTTCATTCTTAGTTTAGCTTTCATGTGCAATAGTTAGTTTGTTTCTCCATTTATATCTTCATGACAAATTCATGTTTCTATTAGTAATTGAAATAACAGTATTTGGAACAATATCTGCAAATTAAAAATCAACATTGAGCTAAAAGGGGTCAATACGCTATTAGCAGAAATAGGTAATCTGATAGCAAGCTTATTCGTAAGATAATTTTAATATCGATACCCCTACTTGAGATGGGTAGGCAGGGTAGGTATAATTTGGTGTCATATACGAGAATATTTTATGGCGGTTTGCAATACGAGAACATTTTATGGTGGCTTATGATGATCTACTAAAATCTTAACTTAAATTTTTACTGTTTGATGACTCATAATACATTAATATTTGTGTAGGCCCAATGTTCTCAGTTGCTCACCAGACTACCATATTCACTTAGAGTTGTCAACTTGGGAATATATGTCCAAAGACTTTTAGCAGCTGTATTTTGTGAGATTCAGAATTATTTAAAGACAAGCTAAAAATCTGATGAAGTCTGTCATAGTTACAGCTAAGACTAGGACACATTTGTTCAATGGATCATCTGGACGAGTTTGTAAATGCTTTTCAGTTGTAGTGCGACAGCAGTCCGCGTCATATTCTGTGCATGTCATCAAGACCACAAAATAATCACATACGTCTACCAACTATTAGATAGAGCGGTTGACAGACGTCTATAAGAAACTGTAGAAATAAATCCCGACGTTGCCAGATCAATTTTAATGCATAGTGACGAGAGTTCCGACAAACCATAGATTTTAATTTTACAAAATGCCTTCGCACTCCCGCGCTATGGCCCAACCAATGCTAACTCAACTAAAAATATAGTAATGCCTTAAGACCACAAAAATAAAAAGATACATAAAGAAGCGCCTGTATTTGGCGGATCATGAAGCTGCAGAAGGACTTGCGTCAACCGTATATCCAACTAACGAATAACGATAATTCATGTGAATGTATGGATAAATCTGTTATTTGTACTTAATTCTTATTGGGAACTGGCAATACACAAAAAAATAATCTGGTAGTCTCAATTATAAGCCTATTATTGATCGCTTTGAGTTCAATATACCCCATATTGAGTCAGATTCTTGCCATGCAGTCAGTGATGTGAACTGGTAAATTACCGATAAATTACCATGGTAATTTACTGTAATTTACCGTAAATTACCAGAAATTGATTACCGTAATTTACTGATAATTTACATAGAAAATTACTGGTTCTCGTGCTAAATAATTAACGTTATTTACCGTAATTTACCCTTATTTACTGTATTTTGTTGTCATGTTCAGGGTGATCCCCTATAATGTCGCCCCTCTTTAACTTTTTTATTTTAAGTGTCCCGAAAAATTAAAAGTATAGTTATGTAGGTACTGAAAAATACTTTTTTTCTGCGTGTAAAAAATATTGGAAAAATTATCAGTATACAGGGAAAAACAAAAATATAATTTTTTTTCAATGGATCACCCTATATATGAATTTATTTTTCGATTCCTCGTAAAATTCTAAGCATATTTTATGTATGATGTTATACTTCTAGAGTTAGTAGTTTCACAGCTATAAACAGTTGAAAATCGGTACTTTGGCTAATTTTCACGTTGGTAGCAAGAAGATCATTAGAGATGGAGTAAAATGAATTTCACATTCCTATCTTTCTTTTCAGGAACTGGAAGGCACTGGCAGGCGGTACCATGGGTACCAAATTTGGTACCTCCGTAGGTACCATCAGTTAGCACCATCAGATAGCTCTTGGAAAGTTAAGATAAGAATGTGAAATTCATTTTACTCCATTTTTAATGGCCTTCTTGCTACCAAGGAGAAAAGTAGCCAAAGTATCGATTTTCAACCGTTTATAGCTGTGAAACTACTGACTCTAGAGGTATAACATCATACATAAATTATGCTTAGAATTTTACGAGGAATCGAAAAATAAATTCATATAATATAGGGTGACCCATTGAAAAAAATGACTTTTTGTTTTTCCCTGTATACTGATCATTTTTCCAATATTTTTTATACGCAGAAAAAAAGTATTTTTCAGTACCTACATAACCATACTTTTAATTTTTTTGGGACACTAAAAATAAAAAAGTTAAAAGGGGGCGACATTATAGGGGATCACCCTGTACCATGTTTGTCAGCAATATGAACAACATGCGTTCGGGGATTTTCTGCCGGCTGCCGGTTATTAGCCGAAGCGGGGATTTATTGTCAGCATGGCCATTTATTTTGTTCTGTGTTGCTTTCGTTTTGAAATTAAATAATATTTAAGGAAAAAACAATGTTTTATTCACAAACAAATGAAACAACTCTTTGTCCTACACCGATACTTACACACACTGTAATTTCATTTCCAAGTGGTAATTACATGATTATGACAAGTTATTTTTTTATACATGTACATGTACATGCTTCTTTGGAAAATTAGCAATTTTTATTTGTAAACTAGTTGGACGTTTCCAAAAGACAGTAATACACACAATTTACATTAATTTACGAATGGAAATCGCTATTAGTTTACTTGCAGTTTACGGTAAATTACGGTAATTTATTGTTATTTACCAAAAATATATTACGGTTATTTGCCACAGTAATTTACGACACAAATTTATTACCACGGTAATTAATTTTGGTAATTAACAGTCGTAAATTACCAGCGTAAATAACCAAAAATATAAATTACGGTAATTTTACATCACTGGTTACGACGCGATGGGAACTTGCTTGATTTGCCGTCATATTTTCGTT
>MU185283.1:56577-117575 GCA_016904865.1 Pissodes strobi | reverse complement strand
GCAGTGGCGTAGCTAGAAATGTGGGCGCCGAGGGGCAAGCCTATCCGCTGGCGCCTAAGACAAACCTATATTTTGTGTATATACGCAAATTAATCAAAAAATAATACATCATAATATTAAACGTATATTTTTGAAGTGAAACTTCTTAACGCGCGCCGGAAGTAAAATTTGAAGGTCGCGATCCCGACACACGGCAGGGAACGGAAAACGGTCACGGACGTTTATTGTGATATCTTTGTTAGTTTACAAGATAAAAATACGGGATTTTCTCTATTACCTTGTCAAGACATAAGCGAAACTTTTATTAAGAATAGTTTTTTTTACATTTTGTTAGTTCAGTGATACCTACATTTAAAAAACTTTTTTTTAACCAAATCCGTTAAGATATGTATAAGGCTAGGGCGTTTAATTATTGTGATATCTTTGTTAGTTTACAAGATAAAATATGGGGTTTGCACTATTACCTTGTCAAGACATAAGCGAAACTTTTATGAAGAATAGTTTTTTTTTCATTGAGGCCTTCCCTTTTTGTTAATTGAGTGATATATTTAAAAAAAAACAACTTTTAACCAAATCCGTTAAGATATGTATAAGGCTAGGGCGTATAATTATTGTGATATCTTTGTTAGTTTACAAGATAAAAATATGGCGGTTGGTCTATTACCTTGTCAAGACATAAGCGAAACTTTTATGGAGAATAGGTTTTTTTCATTTAGGCCTTCCCTTTTTGTTAAGTGATAGTGATATATTAAAAAAACTACTTTTAACCAAATCCCAGGCTAAGGCGTTTAAGTTTAAGAAGTTCCACTTCTGATATGTGCACACGCTTTTTTTACATACACAAAATATATAAACGGCAACCAACCAACAGGCACATACATATTTAAATATAAACGAAAACTAAACATCTGTAACCTTAATTAATTGATCAAAATTAATTTTTGGACAAATACATTTTCTATGCTTGGTATTGCTAGGCTATTTAGACTTGTCTGGCTAATGGTACCTCCTAAATACGAAACTCTAAAAAACACATACTTTTACCGACCGAAATTTTCGGAATTTTTGTCTTTGAAGTCGCATGCCGCCTTACGCAGCGTTTTTACAAATTTGCATGTACCATATTTACACATCCTAACATACGACGGCACCAGGGTGCTGAAATCGGCTAAGTTTTGTAAGCGTTTGTAGCGCTACAAAAGCTATCGCACCATCTCTTCGCGATGCAATCAATTTGCGGCAGGAGCCCTCGTGGTCGAGAGATCTAAATGGTTAGGTCTCAATTCGACGGTCTGGGTTCAAACCCCGTTGCTTTTTTTATTTTTTTAGGTTAAGTTTCTAAACAGTTTTTTTCTTGATTTTGGGTATGTCTTGGGTTAGTTTGGGTTAGAACCTGGTTAGTTACCTTTTCTTGAGGCCCCGTAGCGAGCGAAGCGAGCGGAGGGCCGTGCGAAAAGTGAAATATTATATAACAGCGTGTTCCAGGTGCCCAATTCAGTGAGCTTTTGTAGCGCTACAAACGCTTACAAAACCTAACCGATTTCAGCACCCTGGTGTCATTGTATGTGAGGATGTGTAAATATGCCGCCGGGATATATCTTTTAATTCCACATAGAATAAATAATAAATACCCGACACAAAATGTATTGGTTGGGTAAAAAGTTTAATACATATTTTGGTCTTTGATCTTTGATTGTATTATAATTTAATGAATGTAAAAACTCAGTTAAGCTCACGAGCATTGTTAGCATTAGCATATTTATAAATTCGGAGCGGCGCCTAATTTCACTTGGCGCCGTGGGGCCTTGCCCCCCCCTGGCCCACCCGGTAGCTACGCCACTGGAGCGGTGCCTGTACGGAGAAGGAGTTGGACGTTGGACTTGAAGCGCTCTAGGTTGTATTTTAGGGAAATGCGTTACTCGGAAGTCCATTCCTCATGCTTCGATCCCTTAAGAAAATCGAAAGCCATAGAAGCAGTATAGTCCGTATGCTGTCAATTTGCTTAACAATCCGTCATGCCACACCCTATCAAATGCTTTGGATATGTCGAGAGCCACTGCACGAGATTCGCGTAGCTCTTGATGACTTTGGTCCTCAGGTAGGTCACTTAAATCAGGAGACTCGCGTTGATCTGTGCTTCCGGAAGCCACGCTGGCGTTGATCAATTTCTCCATGACTTTGGACATGATAAGAACTAAGGCAATTAGACGGTAGTAATTTCAAATTCAAATTCTTTATTTACGGACCAACCAGTTACACAAACAACAACGTTGAATAAAAACAATAAGTAATAAATAATTTAAAGTAAAATTAACAATTAAACACAATTAAATCCAATATATAAATTAGCTAAAAACCCTGTTGCATCCTGTTTTTTAAACTCTTTAAAGATAAATTAAAGATATCTACCTCTCTTGGCAGTTGATTGGCATCCCTGCAAATTCTTGATAAGGGACTAAAATAGCCATAATTTGTCCTATGATATAATATATTGAACAGTTCATTCTGTCTTGTATTTCTTGCAGGCACATGAATATTTATCTTATCTAGCAGAGGAGGACAATCAATTAAATTATTTACAATTTTATATAAAAAGCATATGCCAAGATTTCTCCTGCGGGTTTCTAATGTAGGATGGTGTAATAATATATGTAATTCATCAAAATTAATATTTTCAACAGGAATTTTTAACCTATAGCCTATATGTCTAAGAAATCGTATTTGAACCCTTTCCAGCATACTTATACAAACTTGGTAGTTTGGAGACCAGACAGGACAAGCATATTCAAGTATGGATCTTACTACTGAACAATAAACAGTTTTTAATGCATAAATATTGCCAAAATCTTTTAAAGTGCGGACTACAAAGCCAAAGAGTTTCAAGGATATATTGCAAATATTTTCAATATGGAGATTGAAAGTAAGATCCTGACTGAAAATTACTCCTAAGTCTTTCAACGATTCCACTCTCTCTAGCTCCGGACCTAGCAATACATATGGGTATATTATAACTACATAACATTTAAAAAAATATAACCTTGCATTTTTTAAATTCAACATTCAAGTCTAAGTCATTAATTCTACACCAAAGAGCAAAGCAATCAAGATCTGCTTGTAGCTGTCTTGAGTCCTCCAAGGATGAAATTCGTTTATACAATTTTAAGACATCTGCGTATACCAATACAGCACTGTAAAGAATGAAGTCTACAACATCATTTATGTAGCAATTAAATAATAATGGTCCTCCCTGTGGTACTCCCGATAAAACACAAATTGGAGAGGAAACGAAATGTTTTATTTTTACCAATTGAACCCTTTCAGTCAAAAAACTTTCCAGCCACGACAACAAACTTCCAGCCACCCCCAATGCCTTAAATTTTTTTATAAGAGTAAAAATATTGATCCTGTCGTATGCCTTACTAAGATCTGTACTGGCTTTGGAATCGTGTTTTTTACCTTTCTTCGGGATTGGCTGCACATGAGCGCATTTCCAGCTAGAAGGAAAACATGTAGTTCTGTATGATAGGGAGAAAAGCCTGCATTATAGAGCTGATAGTTCAGCAGCACCTTTCTTTAGCACTAGTGCGGGAACGCCATCCGCCCCTGTGGCCTTGTTAGTATCTACGCTTTTGAGTATTCGTTTCACTTCGCGTTGGCGAAATACCAGACCTGGCATTGAAGAATTCACTCTCGGGATAGTTCGGGGAGTCTTTCGTTGAGGATCTAAGGTAGAATTTGATGCAAATATTTCGGCAAGGATGTTTGCTTTTTCTTTGGCCGTTTTCGCTATTGAGCCATCATCTTTGATCAGTGGTGGGAATGTCTTTGAAAAGCCCTGATTGACCGCTTTGGCAACTGATCAAAAGGACCTTGATCCGTTAGGACAGTTGAGAAGTCTGTTCTTGATCTGCTCGTTATATCCCTCCTTGCTCTCGTCAATGGTCCGCTTACACTGGTTTCTCGTCCTTATGAATATATTTCGATTTTCGGCTGTCGGATCTCAGCGCTATTTGCGGTAGGTGGTATTTTTAGCATTGACCTCTCTTGAGCAATTTTTCCCCAACCATGGTTTACTGTTTGAGATACGTTTTATAGAAGAGGGGATGGAAGCTTTCATACCAGCTAGGATAACTCGAGTTACCTCATCAGCAGATTCAGGGGCATTTTGATTCCTAAAGCAGGCATCTTTCCAAGGAAAAGTGAGATAAAACTTGCGAAGATCACGTCACTTTGCAGATTTGTAGTGCCAAACCTTTCGGGGTACCTGCGGCTCCTGTGTTTTGATAGCAAGTTCACAGGTTGTGGAGATAAGATTATGAGCCTAACGGAGGTTGGACAGTTACGATGTAAAGGTCAGGATTAGTTGTTAAGAATAGATCCAGGAGGCTAGCAAAGTCTTTTTGACGTTCAGGCATCCTGGTAAGTTCGTCAACCAGCTCAGTCAGTCTGTGACTTATATCAAAAATCTTGGCTTCTCGTCCCTCATCGTCGTTTTTATTGGAGTCGATGTTATGTACGTTGAAGTATCCTACTACGACAATTTCTGTCGTTGTATCGTTGATCTGCAGAACTTCAATTAGATATTCCAACCTTATAAGGTTTCCATGACTGGTAGGGTATTGATGGTAAAGTTGATTCCGATTGTAAATGTGCAGGTTTCTATGACAGTACAGAAGGCACTCATATATGTAACGACAGGGCAAGGTCATAACTCCTAGCCTTATGAAGGTCGTCCTTACGTCATCTCTATACCTTATACCCGCTATCTCCCTGATAACCCTTCGTTGTAGTGCGAAGATTCTGTGAAGATGTGCCGAGTGACCCCAGACCAAAACGCCATACACCGCCACCGATTGGAAGACAGCATAGTATGTCTGAAGCAGCAAGGCTAATGTTAGGTGCTGGTGGACCGAGTTAATATTTATGTTGATGCCTCTTATGTAGCAGAAGTCGAATCGCAGTCTATTTTCTGTCTTGGAGACGTTCAGGCCTGATGGTCCCCCCAGGTCAACCTCCACCCGGAAATCCGAATGAGAGGCTATTTTACCTCCGGAGTATTTTGATCTGGGAAGCGCCAGCATGCAATATTTCTTCTTTTCCCCCTGGGAACTGGGAACCGGATCACAAGGCTATTGTGACGAAACATGAACCAGAGGTCATTTCACGTTACCTAAACCAATGTGGTGATATTTCACCGGGCGATACGGGTGGACCACATCTACCACCTATAATAACCCATTTAGTGTGGAAAGATGATGTTTGCCGCACTAGTGCCCGAACTTTTTTTAAATTTATATATGTATGTTTTTTACTGATATAGGAAGGTATAGGGTATAATTTAAGTCCCAAGCAATATAAATGGAACGCAGAGGATAAACATATAGATGCTTTTTATAGTTTTTAATCAAAATATCAACAAAAATTTACTTTAATTTATACAATTTAGTGTCGACAAGTTCTTATAAAACAGTGTTTTTTACTTTTGAAGTTTCTGAATCTATTTTGAACTTGGCTTCTTGATTTCTTAAGTAATATGGACTTCTTTCTAACAGTTTTGAGATTTTTCCACACCATTAACATGTTCCAGACTCCCGCATAATTGGATCAAAATTAAATGTTGAAATTCCGTCAATTGCATAAAATTGCTAATACTGTAATTGATTTTTCTTTAATAGAACCCTGAAACGCAAGACATTGTTCTAGATAAATTCTTAATTACTGCAACAATCTCCTGGTAAGTTTGCCAAAGATACTTAATTTTCATAGAAACAATTATTGGAACAATGGTAACCATGTGATTTATATCCTTGGCAAAGTTACCAAGAGATTGATATATTGGGCTCTAAAGTTGTCTTTGATTTTAACATTGTATTCAAGTTTTAGGTAAGTTTTACGTAAGATGCTACTTTCATAACGTTTTAAAGCTTAAGATAAGTATTGTCAATCGAAGAACCCCTTAGACCGAAAAAATTATTTCAAGATTTTTCAAAAATTTGCAACAGAAGAGAAAAACTGTCTTTTTTATCATGAATAAATTTGCTATACTCTGACAGCTTGTTTCACACTGAAAAGTTATCTCATAACTAGCGACCGGATTTTATGCATTTTGCATATACAGGGTGTTTAAAAAAGACGCGGCAATATTTAAGGTAATTTTATGAAAAAAAGTTCCCATAAATATAGGTCCGGAAATGTACTGTTTCCAAGATACAAGGTGTTAATTTTTTTTTAAAATAAGGTTTCTTTTTTTAATAATTCGAATATCTTCTCACCGATTTTTTTTTAAATTTGGCAGCCTAAAGGGGCTGATTTGGCCCTAACTAGATAAAAATTATCAAGTCCAGTGGCGTTAGGGGAGGGGGGACAACTTAATAAATTTATTGATAAAAAAAATGTATGCCACTGACTTTAATTTAATTTTGATATGTCCCTGAGATAAAACAACCAAAATTACAACCATTTTGTCTCGTGAATTTTTTCGTATCTTGCTTCGTTTACGAAATAAAAAATAAAAACTATTTTATTTCATGTCCATTTATTCACTAACAATAATTAACATTAACATTTTCATACAAAAAATTGCAAAAATTGTTAAAAGTGACCACCTCCAGCTCGGATACAGGAATATAATCTTCTCGTCATTGACTGGCGAACTCTCTGAAAAATACCAGGGTAGTTTCTAATTGAGTTACACCCAGCAATGATTCGATTTCTTAGGTCCTCTACATTTTCCACAGGAGTAGCGTAAACCAAGGACTTCAGGTGGCCCCACAGGTAAAAATTCAGAGGGTTTAAATTCGGATATCGTGCAGGCCATAAGTGAGGTCCTCCTCGGCCAATCCAGTATTTTCCGTATGTTTGTGTTAAAAAGTCGCGACTAAAATACGCTGGTACGCCATTGTGCATAAGCCACACAGCATTTATTATTGCCAATGGTACGTTCTCCAGAAATCCAGGGAGCGTGTGTTCCAAAAAGTTGCGATAGACCTGTCCGGTAAGTCTTCCTGGTAGAAATACCGGTCCAATTATACTGTCACCCACAATTCCAATCTAAACCTTCAACGAGAACTGATGTTGAAAATGATCTTCAAATATTGCCTGTGGATTTTCATCACACCATAAATGATTGTTATGAAAATTCCTTATTACATTCCTTGAAAAACTCGCTTCATCTGTAAACATTGGATTGTATTCTTCTATCCAAGCCAGTTTTTTTGTATGATAAATGTTAATTGTTAATGTTAATTATTTTTAGTGAATAAATGGACATGAAATATAATAGTTTTTATTTTTTATTTCTTAAACGAAGCCAGATACGAGAGAAATTCAAAAGACAAAAAAGTTGTAATTTTGGTTGCTTTATCTCCGAGACATACCAAAATTGAATTAAAGTCAGTGGCATACATTTTTTTGTCAATAAAGTTATTAAGTTGCCAAACCCCAACCCCCCCCCCCCCTAACGCCACTGGACTTGATAATATTTATCTAGTTAGGGCCAACTCAGCCCCTTATTACTGGAAACAAGGCTGCCAAATTTCAAAAAGTCGGTGAGAAGATATTTGAATTATTAAAAAAAAATCTTATTTTAAAAAAACTTTAACACCTTATACCTTGGAAACAATGCATTTCCGGACTTACAGATTAAATTAATGTTTTTTTTAATGGGACACCCTGTATATTGATTGCGCTCTTTAAGGCGAGTTCAGTAATATAAGGTTCGTTGGGTCTAGCTATAACAGTTACCATGTAAATTGCAAGAATGTCGGGTATCTGATTATTACTGAACCCCTCTCCTAAATTATTTATTTGGTGAGCTAGAATAAAATTCTTCCTTCAGAAGCTTTTCTGATGTTCAACTGTTTTTCTAGTAACACCGCAGAAAAGTTTCTGAAGGAACCTACAACTTTTGTATACAACATTTTTTTCTAGCTCACCAAATAAAGAATTTAGGAGAGGGGTTCAGTAATAATCAGATACCCGACATTTTTTCAATTTACGTGGTAACTATTATAGCTACACCCAACAAACCTTATATTACTGAACTCGTCTTAAAGAGCTCTACCGATATCCGGAAGAATATAATGTACATTTAATGTCCCATTTAAAAAAACATTAATTTAATTTGCACAATAGAATTTCGATGTTCAATTGTTTTTCTAGTAACACCGCAGAAAACTATATGAAGATCCTTACAACTTTTGTACTTAAAATTTTTTTATACGAGGGTAAATAAAAAAGTTAAAGGGGGGTTACATTTATAACCGGACACCCTGTACATCGTGCAGCTTTCATGCAACCACTCTCCACAAACTATACACTGGATCCAATCAACTCTGGATTTGGTCGAATGATAATGTTCTCCACACTCGATGCATAAACTACGGATGAATCATCTTCTACTGAAGAGGAGGTAGAAGGTTTCCTGCTCCTCTTATCTTTTTTCAAGCAGCGGGTTTTAGATTTTACACCAGATGTACTAGACGTACTGGAACATTTGGGCAATGATTTAGCCGACTTTTTATCAGATAGAACCCGCCGTTTGACACTATTCTCTGGAGATGTTAGAATCACAGCGGACTGTTTCCTTTTGGAATCATTAATAGGAATAGCTGGTACAGGAGCAATTTCTCTCAAAAGTTTATATGCAGTTTCTTTTGCTTCTAGCTGAGGATTTGTTGCAGGATCGGGAACAACTTCTTTCAATTCGGGCTGAGGATTAGTTGTAAAATCATTGAAGATTTCGGCAGCGGCAGTTTCTTTAGGCAGAACTTCTTGATTTGGAACCTGTACATCGGCACATGCAGCATCAGAGATATTAAAAACATGTTCGGGGATAATAGATGGCTTATATGGATGAATACCGGTTGCCTTGAACCCGGATACTGCATTACTAACAGAAGCTGATTTAACCCAAGCCTTTCCTATCAGTGTAGGAATGTTGTGTCTATTCAACTTTCTGTCTTTGTGGTTAATCATCCAGGTTCTTGTCTCTTGCGTGAAATAGGTTTTCAGCGGTTTAAAAAAAGGCTTGTCGAGAGGCTGAAATGCTTGAGTCGTATGGCTAGGCAAACATAAAAGTTCAACATTGCTTACAAAAGCCAAGTCCAACAGTTCAACCGCATTACAATGCGAGGCATGACGGTCCAATATCAGTAATGCGTTGCCGGTACCTTTTCTTGGAATGAAGTATTCACGGAACCACTTTATAATAAATCGCTGTTAATGTACGAGGTTTTCTGATTCATGTAAACGTCAGACCCAGGTGGAAGTCCACCTAAAAAATCGTTTTTCTTTTGTATTTGCCTTTCATTATTAAGACTGGTGGAAAAAATGTCCCTTCGCAGCTCCTTGCAGCATGCTATTAATGAGATATTTTCCCCTTTTCGGTACTTGTGAGAGAATAGACATCTTTACTTCCTTTCGTAGCAATATTACGTTCTGCTTTATTGTTCACTTGAATGCCAGTTTCGTCCGTATTAAATATTTTGGACGGTTTATCTAATAAGTCGTTTCAGTTAAGAATGCAAGCAAGAGATCAAAGTAATCACCGACTTCCTTTCGATTCCCTTGCGCTCGTGCTAGTGAGAGACCTTCAGATTTTCTAATAGAGAGGCTAGGATTTCTTCTTAAAAAAACATTCAACCAAACTTTCCCTGCTAACTCATCATTTTCCAAGAAACAATTCTTTATGTCTAGTTTTTTTGGCGAAAGCAAAAGCCATTTTTTTCACATCACTTCTATTCGGTGCGAAACCCACTTTTCCCAATGCCTGTATATGCCGGACCAATATTTTTTCGGGTTCTCTACTTAGTGCTGGATTTCGACCTAAATACTTTGCAGAGCTGTTGGCGGCTAGATGTCTTCTCAGAGTTCTTGAAGGTATTCCATACTCCCTACTGGCTGCGTTTATCCCCATCTGACCACTTTTTACTTTTTCCATGGCTGTTGACATTGCATCTTCGGTCCAAGATGCCCTTGTTGTGTTTCTTAGATATACTCTGCCTATCATCTAAAAAACGACAATTAGAAACAGTGAAATAACCCTTGACGGGACGTT
The DNA here is from genome assembly GCA_016904865.1 of Pissodes strobi. Taxonomy (NCBI): domain Eukaryota; kingdom Metazoa; phylum Arthropoda; class Insecta; order Coleoptera; family Curculionidae; genus Pissodes; species Pissodes strobi. The sequence goes on along the minus strand of MU185283.1, from coordinate 107,518 downwards.
CTACAACGAAGCATGTGGGGCGTATTCACAATCGGGTGTACAATACGCCGCAGTCAAATATTTCACCCACAAAATTTATTATAACTCAGACGCATATTCAAGAACGTTCATTTGTATGTCTAGGTAAAGGTTAAACAGAAAAAAATTGAAGAAAAATGGTTTGAAACATAGCAGTGGAACTACTTAAAGTATGAAACAAATGTTTGGCTTGGTTGTACTTACCAATAAATATTATTTTTCTCGAAAAAATACCAGCGTACGTCTTTAACTGCCGCTTACAAAATGGCACACGAGTAACACGATCGGTGCTTTGCACGATACTGAATCGGAAAACGAATAAGAGCAGAAATATGGCGGTGGGGCGTATTAATAAGTATTATATCACTTTACCCTAATTGTCATGAATTTTCTCAGCAACAGTGCACTTTTGGAAAAAATGGTATTTGCCCTTTATTTTTATCTTAATACTTTACTTGATAAAATAAGTTTATCTTAATAAGAGCTTTATTTTTCCTGTAGCATGTTTTCCGATATTCCAAAATTTTTGTTTTTTTTTTAATTAAATTTTTGTATTTTTTAAGTACCCTGTATAACTTATCTTTAATTTAGCATTGTCAAAGCTAGTTGTTTTCCAAGCACCAACTTTTATCAAGAATAAAGTTTTCTGAGAAATCAATAATAAAAAAGTCTCCCGTATGATGCGAACTTTTTGATAGACACTATACAAAGTCAAAGTTTACAGAATTAAAAATATATATTTTTAATTCTGTGAACTTTGACAAAGTGATAGTGATAGACGTCTCTGGAGAACCACTCAACGTATCATTCTGAACATTTGGTCGTTTATATAAACGAATAGGCTCTACCTTGCCGCTTCTACTAATAAGCAGTAGCAACTGTCAAATTTTAAATGGAGCACCCTATATATTATTACATATTTGTTGGAGAATTCTAGACATATTTCATAAATAATGTCCTATTATACCTATCTGTTACTGTTTTTGAAATATTGACAGTTGAAAATCGACCATTTACCAAGTTTGACAGCTTGTAAAATCTAAACGGCTAAAGATAGAGCAAAATGGTTTGCACTTTCTTGTCTTGGTTTTTCATAAGCTATCATTTGACACTAATTTTTTTATTTAACCAGAGGTTAAGAAATCCCGGTTAAATTTAACCTCTGGTTAAATCTAAAATTAGTGTCAAACGATAGCTTATGAAAAACCAAGATAGGAAAGTGCAAACCATTTTGCTCTATCTTTAGCCATTTAGATTTTACAGGCTGTCAAACTTAGTAAATGGTCGATTTTCAACTGTAAATATTTCAAAAACAGTAACAGATAGGTATAGGACATTATTTATGAAATATGTCTAGAATTCTCCGCAAAATCCAAATATGCAATAATTTAAAATTTGACAGTCGCTACTACTTTTTTGTAGAAACGACAACACTGCACTGTCGAAAATATTTTAGCAAGGTAGAGCATATTCGTTTATGTAAACGACCAAATTTTCAGAATGATCCGTTGAGTGGTTCTCCAGAAACGTCTAACCTACCATCGACCCTGAATCACCTTTTTTTTAAAAAAACAATGCAATATATATCAGCAAAAAGTTTACAAAGACAATTCTTACATGAAGTCTAAGAAATGCTTAAAGCACTGGTATCGAGGCTAGTTAACCTTACAACACTAAGCAAATATCTTTACCTAATCTAAACGTCAGTATTACTTTCAAAGTGAACTTTTAACGCCTTCACAAATCGTTTAAAGGCCTGATCTTTTATTGCATTTGGTAAATTGCTAAAAGTACTGGAAGCTTGTGAGATGGGATTATTTAAATCTTTGTTAGTATTTACACTGCACTGATAAATATTATTACAAGATCTAGTATTGTGACTGTGTATGTGATTTGTAAATATAATTTGTGTATTACATTTTTGTGTTTTATTCAGTATCTTATAAATATATTTTCATTGCTCCAGCTTCAAAAGTTGAGCTAGGTGGTTCACACCCAGATCCCTGTATAGGTCCCGCGTACGCACAAGCCAGTCAACTCCAAAAAGAATTTTTGTTATTTTATTTTGTATTATTTGTATCCTTCTAAAATTGACGCTGCCACACACACCCCACACCGGAAAGAGGTATCTCAAGTCTGATGCAAAATAAGCATTGTATATATTAATCTTGACCTTATGAGTTAAATAATTTCGGCACTTATAGAGTGCACCAATCATCGAGGTTGTTTTTTGTGTTACCTGTTTGATGTGTTCAGACCAGCTCAAATTTTGATCTATAATCAATCCAAGGTGCTTAATACTATCCACTTTTTCCAACTCTCTATTTTTTATTTTAATCTTTGGTATAATAATGTTCTTATTTTTTTGTTTAAAAACCATTACCTTGGTTTTTCGGCGTTAATTTTAAGTTTATTATATAACAGCCAATTAGAATAAAACATCAAGCCATCGTTTATCACAGTTTCAAAATTTTCCTCATTATCACCCGAATACAATATCACTGTGTCATCAGCAAAAGTAAAATATCTACCATCGAATCCAGCACATCTTAAGCTTAACACATGAAAAGAGCATAAAAGTGGCCCCAGGACTGACCCTTGGGGTACTCCGCTGAAATTTGACGTGAATGAGCTCTCGGTATTACCAATCCTAACATACTGCTGCCTACATAATATCAAATATGATTTTATTAAACTATGTAATTCCCCCCTAAATCCCATATTATTAAGCTTGTCCAATAAAATGTCAAAACTAACAACATCAAAAGCCTCACTAAGGTCTACAAACACGGCAATAACAATTTTTCCATTGTCCAAAAATGTTGCTATTTTATCTATAAGGTCCATTGTAGCACTCAATGTATTACTGTTTTTTTATAAAACCATACTGGTACACATCTTTTCCCACATATTTATCTATGAATGACAACATTCTTTTTTTTATTACAGTTTCAATGACTTTTGAGAATACGCTAATAACAGAAATAGGTCTATAATTGTTCATTGAGTCCTTAGTACCGGTTTTAAAAATTGGAGTAATTCTGCTTACTTTGAATTCTTCTGGAAATTCACCCTTCACAAGCACATTGTTTATTAATTTGACTAATATTGTTACAAGGTTTTCTTTCAAATTAAGCAGATCCTGAACGGTGATGTTATCATGACCAGGAGCAGCAGTCTTTTTAAGATTCAAAATGATGTCAAGGATCTCACTTTCATTAGTTTCTTCTATGAAACAGCTTTTATTACAGTATAGCTCATTAAATTGAAGGTTTGGCTCAGTGGTCTCTATTTCAAGGTTTATATTCTCAATAATATTTTTGCCCACCCTTGCAAAATATGTATTTAATTCATTTGCTATGATATTTCGACTTTTTATTTCAATATTATTCACAGTAAGTAGACACTCTTACTCTTACTTGTTGGTGTCAGTGGTAGTGTGTTTAAGCATACTGTTTACGAACCTCCATTATTTTTTTACATCGCTCCCTGCTGCGTTCCATTTATGTCGAAAATAATGATTTTTTAATGTGGTCGAATCTTATTGTTAATTTTATTTTTTAATTCTTTAAACTTGGTTATAATATTTATGTCATGTGAATTTTCTTTTTTTCTTTTATATAATTTGTCACGTTGATCCATTAGATTTAACAGATCTTTAGTGATCCACAAGTTGTTGTTATGGCACATTATTATATTAGTGTACTCACACTCCTGTTTACATAAATTTACCAGATCTATAAGTTTCTTAAATGTATCTATATTAGTGTTTGTGACTCTATCTCTGAACAATACCTTCAATTTATTATAGTTTATATGTTTGATCTCATGTGTTGTCTTTACTTTATGGGTTTTAATATTTTCTTTCAGGGTGATCACCAGCCTTAATAGTCTTTCAAAAAGTTCGCATCATACGGGAAACTTTTTTATTATTGATTTCTCAGAAAACTTTATTCTTGATAAAAGTTGGTGCTTGGAAAAAAACTAACTTTGACAATGCTAAATAAAAGATGAGTTATACAGGGTACTTAAAAAATACAAAAATTGAATTTAAAAAAACAAAAATTTTGGAATATCGGAAAACCTTCTACAGGAAAAATAAAGCCCTTGTTAAGATTAAAATAAAAGTCAAATACCATTTTTTCCAAAAGTGCACTGTTGTTGAGAAAATTCATGACATTTATTGAACAAAACCCTCTTTTTCTTAATTTTGTTCTTATTTTTTTCAGCAACGATGCACTTTTGGAAAAAATAGTATTTGACATTTATTTTTATCTTAACAAAAACTTAATTTTTTCTGTAGAAAGTTTTCCGATATTCCCAAATTTTTGTTTTATTAACCTTAATTTTTTAATTTTTTAAGTACCCTGTATAACTTATACTTAATTTAGCATCGTTAAAATTAGTTTTTTTTAAGCATCAACTTTTGTCAAGAATAGAATTTTCTGCGAAATCAATAATAAAAAGGTTTCCCATATGATGCGAACTTTTTGAAAGACCCTGTATAATTAATTACTGGTCAAGGCCAGCCTCGGCCGACCAACGTTTTCTTATTCGGCCTAACTAAACAATATTTTTTATCATGCAAAATCCTGACAGTTCAGACACCACACTATTATGACGGTCGCCTCTCTAACTACAAGGAAACCAACTCCAATTAAATAATAAAGGCTTTCAATAGGAGAAATTGATAGTTATATTTAGACCTGGAAATGTCATTTTTGACATAAAATTCAAAATATGTCAAAAACGGTTAGACTTAAGGCGGCCACAAACTGGCGTATATGTGTGTCATGCATGTATGTCAAATATGTATGCCGCGCGCCGTTGTCCCCAAACGAGGCTTCTTGGGTGCCAAACATGTAGTTGAATTATGCACGATGAGTGGTAAAGACGAGTTCATATTGTTATCAGTGGCGTATGCATGCATGTTAAAAAAAGGGAAAAAAATTAAGGAAACAGCATCAGACACGTACTAGTGGAATGGCTTTTGAAGCGACAGCAGTCTACACATATACATTTACTGGAAGAATTACGCTTAGAACCTGATGAGTGGAGAAACTATCTAAGGATGAATGAGGACAGTTATGTTATGCTGCATAAGTTATCAACCCCGGTAATTGGGAAGGACACAACACTGAGGTTTGCTATATGACCTCATGAACGTTTGACAGCCACTCTTCGCTACTTAGCGACTGGGAAGAATTACGAAGATTTGAAGTTTTCTACACTAATTTCTCTTTAGTCGTTGGGCAAAATAATTCCGGAAGCCTGCCGAGCTATATTTCAAGTATGAAAGAATGACTATATGAAGGTAAGAAAACAATGAGGCAAAACAAGTCAGGGAATTGTTTACGAAATACTTTAATAATGAAGGTGCAGATGAATAGCAACAAAGAATGGTACATTGATTATTATTAATTATATCCAATAATAGTTTTAAATGCAATAAAATTGAAAAATATAACTGAATTTTCCTTACCTCCCCTTTATCGTTATTTTCTTATTCACAATTCACTCTTCTCCTGGCTTTCCTGATCTTCAATGTTGCTGACTGATGTTCGAGGAATTACTTGATCTTTGCAAAATAACAATAAATCGTAACACCACAAATGCGTCACGTATCCATCCTGCACCTACCTGATCGTTTAGATTCTTCCATTTTTTTCATTTCTCGTCGAGAACTCCGACGAATACTATTTATTTTAGCTTTAATTTTACCGTTTTTTTTGTTGCAGTAAGTCTCTACGATTAGTAGTTTCTGAGATACAGCCGCTTACCTCCCTTATTTGCCCACCCTGTACAAGCAGCGGAATGACGCGCTGATAATTTCTGGAATCACTAGAAATTTTGTATGCACGTTCATGTTGAAACCTAAAGTTTTATCGTTTGAAGGCAAAATATCACTTGTATGTACGTTTTTGATCAGTAGCGTTGGTAAAATTTAAAAGTTCGAAATATTTTTATTTATTTAAAACTGTATCTATACGTTTATGTAAGAAATATCAATAAAGACGACGCCACACCATGCCAGAACACACCGTATTTAGATTTGGATACTTGGCACTAGTTGATTCAGTGGCGACAGTGCACTTGTATTGTAATTGTAATTGCGCTAGTCATCAGGTTCGAATCTCAATTCTTCTAGAAGATGACTGCAGGGAAAATGTTTGTCGTTTTAAAAACCAATTTTTAGACCAGTATCGACGCTTTTTCTTTTCCTTTTTCTTTAGTACATAGGCGCACGCCACTGCCGCTACACTCAAATATTCCTCCTCCGACAACATCTTGGTAACTTGACACAAGACTGATAGTTTTATACTCACGTCTGTAGGTAAAGCGACGTGCACGTTGTTGTTTGCGCGTTCCTATATGTACATACATATCTTCAAACATCCACGTTCGTGAGAAAACTTGTGCGACGCACATGTACGATACTTTTTGCCCACACACCAGCGAATATCAACGCACAGGCATGTATGACATACATGTATGTCACGCATATACGATACGCCAGTCTGTGGCCGCCTTTAGGTATAGGGTATTAGATACATATAAAATATATCTAGAATTTTCTGAGGAATTAAAAAATGCCTTTATATATACGGTATTCTATTTAAAATAAGGAAGTTGCTACTTGTCCACGAAAATGCCTTGTATCTATAAAAATATAATACTTAAAAAATTTAAGTAATTCCAAACAACTTTTGTATTAAACTTATTTTTGGTACACCCCGTAGATTCTGAAAGAAGGTGTCATCCCATAATAAACGGGCCATCGTGTACAAACATGTCCTTACTGATAGACGCCACAATTTTTTAGTGCAAAACCTTGAAGCACACCCAATAACTAGTGCGTTTTATAATTTTTCAGATTAATATTAATATAAGTTTAATATAGGAAAATTGTATTTGTGATTTAATAAAGTATATAGAACTTCAATTTATTTTTATTCAATAGTCAATCCCCTAATTTAGTGAAAATTTAATCTAGAAAATCCAAATTTAGTTGTTTTATTACTGCATATTCATTGTACATGTATTTTTTTTGCATATATTCTGCATAAATTAAAAAAAATGTACATGTATAAGCGAATTTTCTTAAGGTTTTTGGTTGCATGTAGTCCGGTCTTTACTAACAACATATTTTGCAAATACCCTTCTTCCATCCTGGTTATCGCAATAATGATATTCTTCCAAATGTATCAGGTTCACGTTCCATTAGAAGCCTGAAATTTGAAATATCACATGTTATAAGGCTCGGATCATCTAAAATCAAATGAGGAAAAACATTTACTATACTTCTTTTATTTATTATTATTAAATTATATACTAGCCCATAAGGAAACTCTCAGGTAACTAGAGGCTTATTTGTAACTTTATGTTATGTTTTACTCAAACAATACCTATATATTGTCAAGAACTCTGTACTACTGGATGTATAATATACACTTTATACATATTTTTCAAAAAAAAATTGTTAATTACCCGGCTTCTCAAAAGTGATTTGTTTTTTCTACAGATGGAAAGATACAGAAATGAAACTTGAGCCTTAGATAAAAAGTGAAAATTTGCGTTTCTGAAGGTGTAACGTGACTTCCTCACAAACATTTGACTGATTTTTAAATGAAGCACGCTGTATATTATAAGCTAAGTAATAACAATCACAATCAAGTGAAGTCCCATTAAGATTAAATCTGATATGCCAGAAATACCAAAGCGAATAATGCGACAAGGCCTACCGACGACTTTTTATAGGCTTGCATTTTTTCAGGAACCGAGGAAAAAATTCAATATATATGCTCCTGGGCATGCGTGTCTGAGAAAGTTTTCTATAAGCATGTACTTATTTAATAACTTAATCTCAAAAATTATGACAATTTTACTGACCGCCGCGCCGCCCTTTGGATATATGCCGCCATCAGATTCGACGCCGCGTCGGCTTTTCTCTCGTGCTTACCGAGGCCCCGGTGCATATATGCAATTTATACTTAATGATTTGTAGTTGCTCTATCTACTAAAACAATATTTGAGCTGAGAGTGACATATTTTGAATGTGATTTATATGTATTATTTGCTCTCCGTTTTTCCTGCATATTTGAGTGCCACGTCGTCGGTGTTTTAAAACAAGTATTATTCTCGGCATACGGCTTTATCTTCTGGACCAACCGCAGTCGATTCAACATACCTCCATCATTCAGTCTGGTAGGTACATAAAGCCAAGTAAACTCACCCTCGAGGCCATCGATTGCTTGCTTTCGCTTTGTCAGCGTCCCTGCGATCCCTCGACGCTCGCCAGGCGGCGAAGAGCAAGAAGGGAGCTGTTGAGGCCGAAGACGGGACTCTGCACTTTGCTGGCCGCCCAGGCAACCGTTCTGCAGGCAGGCAGTGTTCCTTGGGCCGGTGGACGGATAACACGTCTTCTTCTTGTTGTTTAGTGTTCGCGATATGCGCGCGACTACGACGCCCTACTGCTGACGCACCACCCGCTGCTGCCAAAGGCCGACGAGGACGCCGTCGACATCCAGACTGATAACGCGAGGTATATACTACGATAATAGACAGGGGGCCTATGTATTTCAATAACTCGTGGTTCATGTTGAGTTAAAAGTCTGAAAACAATTATTGCATGTTCTTGCCATATAATTTGCACTTTTTTTCGTAGAAACATAGATAATTATTTTGATACATTAATTGACATCAATCTAATTTGGAATCTGCGCAGCAGTACTACGCAAAATAATTGGCACGAGTGGGGAGGTACCTCATTTCATGTGACATATAGTTAATAATGACACTTGGTTTAAGGGAGTTATTTATTATAAAGCAATTAACAAACTGGCCTGTTTATATGTGCACGGCTCATTATATCTCATGAACCTTGTTTATTTTGACCTCTATCCTTTGCTAAGTATTCACCGAAATATCAGCTGTAAGGTTATAATATTATTCTGCGCAGCATAAATATGCGTAATATTCTGTTCAGGTGGGCGAGCGATTAATTTCGCTCAAACGACACAGAAGCTTGTACTGGGTGTCCTATTAAGAAACGACTCCGGTTATATCTCGGAAACTATTAGTCCTAGAGCTTCCGTGTATTTTTTTTTTAAATAAAATGGATCATAAGGAATTGCTGAAAATATTTTTCAAGTTTGTAAGTCGTCCTCTAGGGGGCGAAACGAACTCTCCGGAACATAATAGTGTGACTAGCTCAAAAAAAAACAATTTTTGAAGTCTTAATAAGATTATGAATAAAATTAGTTAGGGGCTTTTTGCCCTTATTTTTCAAATAAGAGGTGGGAGAAGGTTTAAAAATGTTATGTAAAAATATCATATATCGTTTTTGTATTTTAACCGATTTAAATTATTTTGGCGTCATTTAAGAGTAGGGATCGGCAAGACAAGAAATCTTGTCTTGATAAGTAATTTCTTGTCTTGTCTTGAAATAAAAAAAAATCTTATCTTGGCCATTTCTTGAGAGTTGATGTCTTGTCTTGACTCATGAAATCTTGAAATTTTTAATATCTTGACAAAAGGGAAAAAGTCACAAGAACACCACCAGCATTCATCAAGTGGAGACCAAGGACTTAGAAGCAAAAAATGTTGCGACTTTTTTGAAATCAACACAGACAAATCAAGTAAGTAACAAAAAAAAATTACAAAGTCGCAAAATGCTTATGTGCTTTGAACAATTTAGGGAAATTGTGTACCTTAAAACGAAAAACACTGGAACTTCAACCGACCTTTGAAAGCAAAGCATGACAAGCTGTTTTACAATGACTTTCCGCACGAAAAGTTCAAAACTGTCACTTCCCCGATTAATGCTAATATTGCTAATAGTACATCCGATGCAAGCTCAAGGCCAAGTACTGTATTAAATTGGCTATATTCAAAGCAAAGTAAAAAAAATCTAAGTTAAATTATTTTTAATTATATACCGGGTGTTTAAATTGGTTTCTTACATGCCTGGGATTTAGAAAGAAAATAGTAAAAGATACACCGTGGACCAAATTCAAGGCTATACTATATAGATATAGAAATCTATATTTAATTTACCTAATATAAAAATATTATATATTATATTATATTATTATATAATATTATATATTAAATACAATAGTTTTCTTAATTGCGAAAATTTTTTAAAATGCAACATTTTTATGAGTACAGGGTGTCCCAAATGCGGTGGTTTTTATATATAGGGTATTTTACCATTCCCCATCTCTTTTTCTGAGAAAATATCAGTGGCAAAAATAGAGCAGGGCCATGGCTATCTCAGTCAGTTCTCGAGTTCCAGGGTAAATTTCAAATTTGGCCCATTTGTATATTATTTTTCAAGCTTATTAAGGCCGCTATTCAAAAAATAAAAACCTTCTATAAGCAACTTCTCCCGCAAAATCTTCTGGCGTAGCTATTTTTTTATTTTATTTTGCGGTGCAGGTAAAACATACATGGCAGTAGACCCGCTTTGCAAAGTTCTTTTTGATCCTAATATCTTAGGTCATTATATATCCAAAAATGATACAAAATCTTTTGAAGATGAAAAGTCATTAAGCATTAAAAAAGGATCCAATTTAATTTGGCCCACAAGACATGGTTTTACAAAAATAAAAGTACCAATTTTAATTGTTTTTTCAATTGATCTGGTTCTCTGATGATCAATATTCCAAACTCTCTCAAATCTTTTTTGTCCATTTTTACATCTTTATTTCATTTGGCCAATTTTTGCAACGACCACTGCACGCCACTGAAGTAGACTTGCTTTGCAAAGTACTTTTTGATCCCAATACCTTAGGCCATAGCATATCCAAAAATGTTGAAAAATCTTTTGCAAATAAAAAAGTTATTAAGCATCAAAAAAATTTATGTGCCTCACCTTTATAAGCACAAAACTGAAGTGAAACTACTGAAAGATATTAGAAATTAAGTTTTTATTTTTTAAGCTTCTTTTTCTCAACATTTGCCTCCGGTTTCGACACTTTTTTATTTTTTTTTTCGATTTTTTCCAACTTCTTTCCGTCGAAAACCGCGTTTCTCTAACTTTTCTGGCAGCAGTACAGTGCCAGTTTTCGTCCGGGATCCTCATTTTACCCCGGCTGCATGTCAACCCTCTAGCTATACTGGGACATGCTTAATTAAATGGGTGTTCAACTTTGATAAGCGTTTCACTTTGATAAGCATTTTATTTTTTCTGACTTTACCCTAGCTAAAGAAGTCTCACTTCAAAGAGGTTCCAATTTAATCTGGTTACAGTGTACGTCCAACACAGTTCCGCTTGGTATTATAAAAGTTTTTTTCTACACCCGTGCGTAAAGTACTCACTTTTCGCACTCTCTAAGGTTCGTAAAATTAGCCTTTTTATTGTGCAGTGTGTAAAATAAGTTATTTTACGCACTACTGCGTAAAGTAAATCTGACATATTTTTGACATTTAGGGCAGTGCGTAAAATAATTTAATAATATTTTTGTTTTCTCATATATTTTTCGGTAGTAGAAAAAATTTCGTTTGCTACTCACTCGGCTACTCATGTGTAAAGTACCCTTTTTTTATTCATGGGATTGTTAGTTAATATTCCCATTCATAAAAAAGGTCACTTTACACACTTGTTGCATAAATAACTATTTTGCATAACCATTTTTTTTATCCATCAATGAAAAGTGTTGCAGTGCTATGTTTTTTTTTCCAATAAACTAGCAAACAAATGAGTTTTTTTTTTAATTTAATATTTTCAAGATATATCAAGATTTTCTTGATTTCTTGCCAAATAATTCTTGATCTTGAGAAGTAATTTCTTGTCTTGTCTTGAAAAACAAAAATCATTTCTTGTCTTAATCTTGTCTTGAAATCAAGATCAAGAAGTTGTCAAGAAAATGACGATCCCTATTTAAGAGTTTTTAATGTTTAGTAAAATTCATAACAACTGTCGCAGCTAGGGAGCGCTGCGGAGCGCTATGTCAAAAAGTCGAAATTTTTTCCCATTTTTCTAGGTAATTTAAAATGTAGTGATGCATTTTTTTGATGGAAAGAGGATAAAAAATACGGAATCTAGTGAAATCCGCAAGTTGAAATCTTAATCTTATCCGAAGATATAAATAAACTAATATTTTGGGAAGAAATATTTTGAGTTAGTTTGGGTTTTGAGTTTTTGGATAAAACAAAAATAATTTTTTTTTCAAATTTTTTTTTACTGCAATATAAAAGCTATTAAAAAGAATAGTTTTTTTTTTTGAATATAGGTATTTACCTACTACCTACAATATTAAAAATTCAACTATATAATATGCCAGCCCTTTATTTTGAATGCTACCAGAACTCAACAATCGCATCAATAATATACGCGATGAGGTATCCTGGACGCGTATTAGTACTTCCTACTATGTGACAGCACGGCCATTGTGCTTAAGCGTAGTAGCAAAACTGAATATCATTTATCATAGCAATATTGTGGGGTTTTAAACTATACGCGAATTATGTGTTGAAGACCAGGAGGAATTTATAAGCATTTGATTATGAATTCATACTGCGCTGCAACACAGGAGGAATTAGATGTCTTCGTGATGCAATCAATTTGCAGCAAGAGCCTCATGGTCTAGAGGTCTAGATGGTTAGGTCTCAAATCGGCCGCTTTCGGCGACCCGGGTTCAAACCCCGTTGCTTTTTTTTATTTTTTTGTAGGTTATGTTTCTAAACAGTTTTTTTTATTTTGGGTTAGCACCTGGTTAGTTTCCTGTTCTGTTTTTTTCTTGATTTTGAGTATGTCTTGAGTTAGTTTGGGTTAGCACCTGGTTAGTTTCCTTTTCTGTTTTTTCTTGATTTTGAGTATGTCTTGGGTTAGTTTGGGTTAGCACCTGGTTAGTGGCCTATTTTTGAGCCCCCGGAGCGAGCGAAACGAGCGGAGGGCCATGCGAAAAGTGAAATATTTTGCTTTTCTGTATTTTAACACAAGTGTTGCAATGCAGTATGAATTCATAATACGCGTTCATAAATCCCTACGTGATTTCTGTGCTGGCGCACGATAGGATTTTTAAAATTTTTAAACTATCTTGACAAAAATGGTTAATTTAATAACTCCTGTATTTTAACACATTGGAGTGTTGGAGCGCGGTATGAATTCATAATACGCATCCTGGACAGAGACGATATACCAAAAGAACCTTTGCAAGATTGGCCAGTGGGTTACGAGAAAATGGCAATATCAAATTTAACATAGAAAAAAAATTAAAAGTACAAGACTTAGGACTAAAATATTTGGCTAATGTCTTTCAAGATGTTCGAAATATCCACCATCACATTTAATACAATCTCTCACTTCTCATTCAGTTACATAAACAGCTGGTTCCACTTCGGCAATGGAAATGCTTCTAATGGCATGTTTGATCCTTACGATTATTATTATTATTATTATTCGTTGCGAAGATACAGAGTGTTGATTTTTAACAATTTTTATTTTTCTTTAAATAACTAAGTGCATTAATATATTTTTTATGAAATTTGGGGAATAAAATAAGCATTTTGAGACACTTATTTTCAATATATAATACTTGCCCAAATATAACCAGTGGCGTCGGCACGAAATTTTGTTATATTTTTTGTATGGAAACTTTGGTACGCCATTGACATTTACAAGAAAAAAAATTTTGGTTCCTCATTTTATTTAGGACAAAAAAGGTATTTGGTGTTTTTTGATACGAAGAACGGTTTAAGCAAAAATTATAATTTTTATCTCGAACAGAAATTGAATAATATCTTTTTTTATTCCGAATTGAAAGCAAGATATGAAAACAATAATTGAGGGGACAATAAACTTGTATTGTCAGCTACTCAACTCGAAAAAAAAAAAAAAAAAAATCAGTAGCTTACATATTTTTGGTCAATGGTATGTTTTAAATTACCCTCAGGGACGCCACTGAACGTAATGATTTGAATATAATGAAGGATAAACTAACTTCTCATGACTGCAAAATAGCCCCGTCAGATTGAAACAAAGTCGGCCAAAGGCTTTCTAGGACATCCGAAAGAAACGATTTATTTTGAAATAATAATCATGCTACGGCACTGACATATTATATAATTTTTTTTTATAAATCTTTACTTCATTTAGAACAACAAAATCTTGTTTTTTTTTCTTACGAAAAATTGTTTGAAAATACATTCGATACATTATTTCGGTGCCAAAATCAAAATATTATCTGAAGCAAAAAAATATATACAGGGTGGCCCAATGGAAACTTTTCACCTCTATTTTTCGGATTTAAAATCAAAATATGGAAAACGCTCGAACTCTTCAATTTTTTATTTAAGAGTGAACTATTTTTCAGCTTTTCTCATCGCTGTACCTTTCACCCCTTAGCTGGGGAAAGAACAATCCCGGAAATTTGAGTAGGAGAGAGGGGTCGTGCAATACCTTTTTTTTAAAGGAGTCATCGAGTTCTTGATGACCCTATAATGTGACGTCATTATTTTCATCCACAACGAAATGACAGGTTGCCAAAGGTTAGAGACACTTATTTTCAAAATATAATACTTGCCCAAATATAACCAGTGGTGTCGGTACGAAATTTTGTTATATTTTTTGTATGGAAACTTTGGTACGCCATTGATATTTAAAAGAAAAAAATATTGTGGTTCCTGATTTTATTTAGAACAAAAAAATTATTTGTTTTTTTTTTTGATACGAAGAACGGTTTAAGCGAAAATTATAATTTTTGAGTCGAACAGAAATTAAATAACCTGCTCTAATTTCGTTATCCCAAAATCAAAGCAATATATGAAAACAATAATTATTGGGAAGACAACAAATTTGTATTATTAGCTGCTCAATTCGAAAAAAAAAGTGAGTGGCTTACATATTGTTAGTCAATGGTTATTTTAAAACTACCCTCAGGGACGCCACTGAACGTAATAATTTAAATATAATGAAGGCTAAACTAACTCCTCATGACTACAAAATAGCCCCGCCAAATTCAAACAAAGTCGGCCAAAGGCTTTCTAAGATATCTGACAAAACGGTTTATTTTGAAATTAAAATCATGCTACGGCACTCACATTATATTAATTTTTTTATAAATCTTTACTTCATTTAGAACAACAAAGTCTTGTTTTTTTCATACGAAAAATTATTTGAAAATACATTCAGTACATTATTTCGGTGCCAAAATCAAAATATTATCTGAAACAAAAAAATATATACAGGGTGGGCCAATGGAAACTTTCTACCTCTATTTTTCGGATTTAAAATCAAAATATGGAAAAACGCTCGAAGAGGTTGATTTCTGATTTAAGGGGTAACTATTTTTAAGCTTTTCTCATCCCTGTACCTTTCACCCCTTGGCTGGGGGAAGAACAGCCCCGGAAATTTGAGTAGGAGAGAGGGGTCGTGCATTACCTCTTTTGAAAGGAGTCATCGAGGTATTTATGACCCTATAATTTGGCGTCATTATTTTCATCCACAACGAAATGATAGGTGATAGATTGCTAAAGGTTGTTAAGGATTTGAAACACTTATTTTCAAAATATAATACTTGCCCAAATATAACCAGTGTCGAAATTTTGTTATATTTTTTGTATGGAAACTTTGGTACGCCATTGACATTGAAAAGGAAAAAAAAAATGGTTCCTGATTTTATTTAGGACAAAAAAAGGTATTTGGTGTTTTTTGATACAAAAATTATATTTTTTGAGTCTAACATAAATTAAATAAACTGCTCTAATTTTGTTATCCCAAAATCAAAGCAAGATATGAAAACAATAATTGAGAAGACAACAAATTTGTATTATTAGCTGCTTAATTCAAAAAAAAAAATAAAAAAAAGTCAGTGGCTTACATATTTTTGATCAATGGTATTTTTTAAATTACCCTGAGGGACGCCACTGAACGTTATGATTTGAATATAATGAAGGATAAACTAACTTCTCATGACTGCAAAACAGCTCCGCCAAATTTAAACAAAGTTGGCCAAAGGCTTTCTAAGACATCCGAAAAAAAAACGATTTATTTTGAAATAAAAATCATGCTACGGCACTGACATATTATATTAATTTTTTGTATAAATCTTTACTTCATTTAGAACAACAAAGTCTTGTTTCTTTCATACGAAAAATTGTTTGAAAATACATTCGATACATTATTTCGGTGCCAAAATCAAAATATTATCTGAAGCAAAAAATATATATACAGGGTGGGCAAATGAAAACTTTCCACCTCTATTTTTCGGATTTAAAACCAAAATATGGAAAAACGCTCGAACCCGTCGGTTTTTGATTTAAGGGGTAACTATTTTTCAGCTTTTCTTATCCCTGTACCTTTCACCCCCTAGCTGGGGGAAGAACAACCCCGGAAATTTGAATAGGGGAGAGGGGTCGCGCAATACCTCTTTTTAAAGGAGTCATCGAGGTCTTCATGACCCTATGATTTGACGTCATTATTTTCATCCACAACAAAACGACAGGTTG
Organism: Pissodes strobi; assembly: GCA_016904865.1. NCBI lineage: Eukaryota > Metazoa > Arthropoda > Insecta > Coleoptera > Curculionidae > Pissodes > Pissodes strobi. The sequence goes on along the minus strand of MU185283.1, from coordinate 91,048 downwards.
CCAAAGGTTAGAGACACTTATTTTCAAAATATAATAGTTGCCCAAATATAACCAGTGGCGTCGGTACGAAATTTTGTTATATTTTTTGTATGGAAACTTTGGTACGCCATTGATATTTAAAAGAAAAAAATATTGTGGTTCCTGATTTTATTTAGGACAAAAAAACTTTCTGTTTTTTTTTTTGGTACGAAGAACGGTTTAAGCGAAAATTATAATTTTTGAGTCGAACAGAAATTAAATAAACTGCTCTGATTTTGTTATCCCAAAATCAAAGCAATATACGAAAACAATAATTGAGAAGACAACGAATTTGTATTATCAGCTGCTCAATTCGAAAAAATATAAAATTTAAAAAGCGTGTGAACTATGTGCGCATATCTGAAGTGAAACGCCCTGACCTTATACATATCTTAACGGATTTGGTTAAAAAGTAGTTTTTTAAATATACCAGTCAATTAACAAAATAGGAAGGCCTAAATAAAAAAAAAATTCTTCATAAAAGCTTCGCTTATGTCTTGACAAGGTAATAGAACAAATCCCATATTTTTGCTTGTAAACTAACAAAGATATCACAATAAAATCTTATACATATCGTAACGGATTTACTTAAAATGTAGTTTTGTTAAATATACGACTCAATTAACAAAAAGGGAAGACCTAAATGAAAATATTCTTTATAAAAGCTTCGCTTATGTATTGACAAGGTAATAGAGCAATTCCCATATTTTTTGCTTGTAAACTAACAAAGATATCACAAAGTCTATGAGATATTCTCATATTTTTCTTTCCGCTAGTTCGTGTGTCTCGGCCAGTTTTCGTTACCGCCGCGCCAGATCGCGGCCAGTTTTCGTTCCGCTCTCGTCGTGTGTCGCGACCTTCAAACTTTACTTCCGGCGCGCCTAAGAAGTTTCACTTCAAAAAAGTCAGTGGCTTACATCTTGGTCAAAGGTATTTTTTAAACTACACTAAGTTTTCTTTGATTGTTTGGATTATGACCAAAAAGAACCAGCATTTTCCTTAACCCCGTTTGTCTATATCCCCTCTCGTTACGTTAGCCAGCTAGTTATGTTGAATAGCCGATATTCAACATAACCTAACTTTAATTATCTAATGATACTATTTGACCAATTTTAATAACATTGTTGTGGCTTTGAATTTTTAAATAAACTTACCCTAATATATTGAAGTCGTAGTGAACATCCATGATCGCTTTTCAAGAATCAAATATTTATCAAAAAATTCGCAAACGATATGTTACTTCTCTATAACCACACAGTTTATGCTCTAAACTTGGAAAATAAAATGGCGCCATCTAACGAAAACCATCAAATTATTGTTAGCGCGGTTGGAATAGTAATCTGTAAGACGTACTCTTAACAGGACAGTGGATATATATGGGTTAAAAACGAAAATTAAGGTATATTAATATATTTTAAGATTTTGACTTCCCTGTATACAAAAACTGAAAGTTCTAATGACAAATTATATATTTTTTTCAAGAATGACATTTCGTCGAAAAATTTAAAATAAAGTCCATTTGTATGGATAACCTCACCCAGGCACACCCTATATCTTAGTAGATAACGATAATGGGAGTAATTCCAGTGCTGTTTACTTTTATCTAACTTTTGGATTAACCGGAAACGTCAGCAATATTAAAATATTTGGCATGCGAGCGAGCCAGTTACGTGAAACCTTACATATTCAACCCCACAAGGTAATTGGATAATTACGAATAATACCTATACTCTATTCTGAATATTTATTAGTAATTTCGAATATTACTTGTTTAAAGTGTTTTCATACCTTTTAGTATTTTAACGCCTTTTTTGTAGCATTCGACCCCGGTCTGGTGATAAGATACAGCAAAAGGAAATATTTGTTCGACCCCATCGAAATATTAAAACGACCATCATTTTAAACCATATATGACGCAATCGGTCAAATTGTTTGAATAGAAAACATTAAGAAAGGACTTATTATTTGTATTTGTCAATAGTCAATATGCATAATGACAGCATAATTCTCCGATATAAAGATAACTATTTATCTTTACAAAAAATATAGTAAGGGCACAGATTAAGTACCTAGAACAGATGCGAATCCTTTAATGTTTTTCCTATACTGCGTTTTCGTGACCTTGGCTGCTTGCGAAGTTCGAGGCCCGAGCTCGAGCGGTAGGGTTGAAAAATTTGTTGCACCAGTTATTTACATAGTTTAACCGGCAGTAAAATGTAATGAAGATGTTTTGCCTCATCGATTTTGATTTGTATAAATCAATTCTAAATAAGGCTATGAAAATAGAGTGCTTATTAAGTCTTTAGTAATGATATAGTCAACAATACTCAATCTGACTTGGTAGTAAATGGAAATGACTGTTTTGTAGATCTGACACTAAGGGAATATGTACTAGAAAAAGATTCTGAGCTTATTTTATTAGATCCGAGTCTCATAAAGCCCACCACATTGGTTTAGGTAATAGTCAATCTATAAAAATTAAAGACAGCAACAGTCAATTTTCTGCTTTATTGTTGAACATTCAATTAATACGAAACAAAACAAATGGACTGTGCATATTTTTGAACAGTTGTAACAATTAGTAATAAGTATTGTCCTTATTACAGAGCACTGGCTGAGTGAGTATGAATTAGTTAATATGCCTGAGTATGTTACTGTGTCGGGGTTATGTCGTACTGCCTCTGGACATGGTGGTTGTATGATTTTATTGAATGAATCTTTTTTAAGCTTAAACAAGTTTGAACCCATCAACAAATTCAATAATTTGCTAAAGGAAATGACTTTTGAATTCAGTATAATCTTTTCAAAGAGACTCAACCTCTACGTAATCTGTGTCTATCGGTCACCCAAGTCTGATGTAAAAGAGTTTTTGACAAGCCTTGACAGTCTTTTGTCTCAAATATCTCCATCTTGTAAGGTTTTACTGGCTGAGGATTTTAACATAGATTACACCAACGGCAATGAAGTCTCCACCCTTGCATTGAAAAATATATTAATTTCTAATGACTTAAACATGCATGTTACAATGCCTACACGTATAACAAAAACATCATCAACCTCAATTGATTATGTGTGTTCTAATTATAGTGAGAAAGAGGTAGATTGTGGGGTCGTTGACGCTGCTCTATCGGATCATGAAGCAGTGATTTGTAATGTAATGGAGCCAAAAGTAATAAACAAACAGATAGCCAGACGAAATCGAGTGTTTAATAAAAGAAACTATGATAGGTTTTATCGGTTGTGTAGCAAGGAATCATGGAATCATGCGCTGGCATCCAAGGAGCCTCTACGTTTATTTCACCAGAAAACCACAAAATGTTTTAACAAATGTTTTCCTGTAAAAAATATAAAAATCAAAAAACAAAAGCCATGATTTACTAAAGGTTTAAAAAAACGTCATCTAGAAATCTTCGCTGTCTTCATAGGATAAGGAAATTTGCATATAGTCCATTCCTTAGTGTGTCTTTTAGCTCTTATAGATCTTTATTTCGCAGATTAATCGCGACTGATAAAAACGGTGTCACTTCGATCGCCTGAATCATACTTCTAATAAGCAAAAAGAATGTTGGCAAATTATAAATAATATTCGTTCTAGTAATTTTCAAACATTTCTACCTCATCCTGAAGTTAGCCCTGACAACCTGAACAACTATTATTGCAATATTGGGAAAAACTTAACAAAAACCGTAAAAACATGCGAAGATCCAATGTCCTATATGTCAGGTTTTTCAGTGCCCCCACTCGTTTGCCTTTACACCAACTGATCTAGCAGAAGTTAAGCTAACTGTCAAGAGCATTAAGAAGAAAAATACTTCTGGGGAGGATGGATTGTCGGTTAGGATATTGCTTAATATGCCAGATATGGTTCTATCAGATAATATTAGTTGAAACTGTAAACTGACAAGCGGGGTGTTTCCTTCAAGCTTAAAGTCTGCATTGATAATTCATCTGCATAAAGGTGGAGATGAAACCAACCCTGCAAATTTTCGACCAATTTCTATGCTGTCTACCTTATCTAAATTAATTGAGAAACTAACCAAAACTCGTATCATGTCATTTCTTGAGGACAAAAAATTACTAGACAATGCACAGTATGGCTTTCGCAGAAGTACTGGGACAAACAATGGTATGTTCAATTTGCTTACACAACTGTTTTCTTCTTTGAATAAGTCCGATGTAGCGGCTGCTGTTTTTTGCGACCTAGCAAAAGCTTTCGATTGTGTAAACCATTCTATACTTTTCGGGAAACTTTACAATTATGGGTTTAGGGGTGTGGCTTTATCATGGTTTGAGTCCTACTTGCAGGGAAGGACCCAGAAAGTCTTAATAAATTCTGAAACATCAAAACCTGGGAACATAGAATGGGGGGTACCCCAGGGCTCGGTCTTGGGACCGGTTTTGTTCCTAATATTTTTCAATGATCTTGCAAGGCTCAATATTCATGGAAAGTTCACAATTTTTGCTGATGATGCTACAATTTTATGGAACAGGAATGAGGCTAACACTTTAAAACATGTGATTTTGAGGGACTTGGAACTTATAAATAGGTTTAATAATAATAATTCCAATCATTTGACTCTAAATGTTAATAAGACAAATACAGTTTGTTTTAAGTGCAGTATGATGGCCTTAAAGTTGGTAATGATTCTTTAACACACCAAAATCATAGCAAATTCTTGGGCTTAACAATTGACTCTGATCTGAAATTTGACAATCATATTTGCAATTTAAGCAAGAAAATTGCTTCTGGATGCTATGCTATTAAGACCGCAGTCGGTGAGTTTGGGTTTGCCTTTGCTGAAATGGTGTATTATGCACTGATAGAGTCACACCTTCGTTATGGCATTGCCTTCTGGGGGTCCGCAAACAATCAACTGCTTGAAATGATTTTTGTTTTGCAGAAGAGGGCAATAAGATATTTATGTCAGGCACATTTTAGAGAGTCATGCAGACCTCTGTTCATATCTAAGCAAATACTGACAGTCGCATCTTTATATATTTTAGAATCTGTTTCTCTTATCTTTTTACATCGCAATGTTTTCCTTGGCCATTCTAGTGGATATAGAACAAGATCCATTGTAGGAGGAGACTTGCAACTTCCTATTTCCAAATCTACTCTTGTCCATAAATCAATATACTACAATGGCATTAAAATGTTTAACTATTTACCTGCAAGAGTACTATCAGGACAGGTTTTGACATGGTTGACATGCTTTGGCTGTGCTATAGGATTATATTAATAAAATAATAATTAATATTGATTGATTTAATTAAGGAAAATAATAGTAGCTCTCAGGTGATATACAAAAAATGTGAATATATAAGTAGGGCTGTTATAAGACTGAATATATATGGATGTGATTTATTTTATTTTTATGTACAGGGTGTCCCAATTTCGAGCCTCATCATTGGGATCTCGGGAACTAGAAGAGATACGAGGTCGGTTAAAGGGAGGCAAAGTTGCGCAATTTGATGCTGATCAAAATGCCACCTTACAAGTTTAAAAATTCCGAACACTTCCGAAGATTGTTGGAAAAAACCGAATATTTGGGATTTCATTTTTATTTTTTTATAACTCTATTTGAATAGATATAACAAACTAAATTTCACATTCTCATTGCTACCTTTTCTATTCTACAAGATGGTGTTATCAGATTTTCAAACCGACGTTTCGTCTTTTAACTGCCATCATCAACTTTGTTTTTTTAAATACGGCTCTGGATTTTTCATTACGGATTTTAAAAGCTGTTAAGGTCCCAAAATCAATGATGTATCGCACTTATTCGAAAAATTAATATTAGTGAGATTTTCCATAAGAACTCATGTGTTAGAGAGAGACAGAGAACAGATTTTTGTTAAGATCTTACCAGGAAATCATTGAAATTATTTTTTCGAAAAAGTTCTATACAACAATGAGAATGTGAAATTTATTATTTGTTCCAAATCTAATCCCACACAACTATTTTTTACTTGGGTAAATTGCTAAAAATATAGCCTGGTTTGAGGGTTGACACTTTAATAATTACATTATTTATGAAACACTTCTTATGTTAGTTTTTAAGCTTTCTTTATGCAAGGCGTTAATGCGTAAAAAAATGTTTCTGTTTTTAATCCTATTAAAAATCTATTTTCTGTCTCTCTCTAACACATGAGTTCTTATGGAAAATGTCACTAATATGAATTTTTCGAATAAGTGCGTTACATCATTGGTTTTGGAACCTTAGAAGCTCTTAATATCCGTAATAAAAAATCCAGGGCCGTATTTAAAAAAACAAAGTTGATGATGGCAGCTCAAAGACGAAACGTCAGCTTGAAAATCTGATAACACCATCTTGAGGAACAGAAAAAGTAGCAATGACAATGTGAAATTTATTTTGTTATGTCTATTCAAATAGAGTAAAAAAAAAATAAAAATTAAATCGCGAATCTTCGGTTTTTTCCAAAAATCTTGAGAAGTATTCGGGATTTTTAAACTTGTAAGGTGGCATTTTGATCAGCATCAAACTGCGCAACTTTACCTCCATTTAACCGACCTCGTATCTCTTCTAGTTTCCGAGATCCCAATGATGAGGCTCGAATTTGGGACACCCTGTACATATATACATTTTGGAACCAATTGTTATAGTGAAATTTTTATTCGTGTTAATGTTTATTGTAGCAGTTGTGATGTTTGGTGTATTTTATTATTTAGCGTTGATTTTGTTAGTAATTAGTTGGCTTTGTCCACAAAATTGTTCGCTCTGTTTTTATGACAATAAAGCATATTATCTATCTATCTATCTATCTATCTATTTTAGAGTCTATTATAACATGTGGATAACGTATAGTCGAGATTTAAATGTTTCAAAAACATATCTGCATCTTTTACATTAATGATTACTGCGACAATCACTTTTTCTAGTTATTTGTTCAAAATAAAGAGACCATTTTTTACAGCTTTTACATTGAAAGTTGTGAAAACGAAAGTCACTTTTAGCCATATAAAAATTAAAGATGGGATAAAATATTAATTTTCGTATGGGTTTTTCCTTTTTTTACAACTTTTAAGGTCTCTGTTTGTATATTTTATTGTGTAAAATAGTCTTAACCTAATAAATAATTTAATTACATAAAATAAAGGGAAGCCCGAACATGGATGTTTGAAGAGTATAGACTTAATTTTTTGAAAATAAGTTTTGGTAACGTTTATCTCTACAGATATTTTATCAAACTTACAAATATTTTTTCTAGTTTAGAAGCCTTCATTGGGTGCCTTCAATTTTCTAAAATAATCGTTTTCGGAGTCGTATGCTTTGAAATGTGTGAATAAGAATGACTTGTCTAAAGTTTCTACTGCATCGGAATATTTATTTATTTATTTATTTATTTATTCATGTTCCAGTATGACAATTACAAAATTGTATTGGAATAGGCAAGGGTAAAGAAAACTTAAAACTAAGCTAAAAACTAATAAATATCAAATGTAATTTCACTAGTTTCAGGGACAAGTAGAATTTAAAATTTTGGGTTAACAACAGTAAAAAACACATATTAAAAGACAAAACTATGTAAAATTTTAAAACACCATAACAATTAGATAAAATTTAGGACATGTATTCGTTCAATGAATATATACATTTAGAGACCAGAAATATTTTAAGTCAAGTCTTAAAGCTATCAACATCATCTGGCAGTAGGTTATATAGCTTTTGGCCGATTACGTTGGGATATTTATACATTACTTGAGATTTATAGGGCGATATATAGAAGTTACTTGTATTTCTAGTATTAAGTGGGTGGATGTGTTCAACCCTCATAAATTTGTCTTTATTTTTAAAGATATACACACAACCTTCAAATATATAAAGACCTGTCAGTGTCAATATATTAAAACCTTTAAAATATTCCCTACAGGAAATTCGATGTCTCACCCCTGCTATGCACCTTATTATCCTTTTTTGGTTTAGAAACACGTCTTTATAAAAAGTTGAGTTACCCCAAAAGCACACTCCATACCTTAAAATAGACTCAACTTGAGCGTAGTATAATATAAATAATTGTTTCTGCGTTAAAATATCCCTAAGATTTAACATAACATAAAAAGCAGTATTTAATTTAAATATAACATGCTCACAATGGTCTTTCCACTCAAAACATTGATCAACATATAATCCTAAAAATTTAACCGAACCAACACTATTTATTTTTTCATTATTTATATTAACTTCAACACTCTCACAATGTCTTTGCCTAGTATGAAATCTAACAGTTATAACAAGAATTACAAGAAAACCAGTTATGCATATCCAGCAATGCTGAATTTATTTGCTGGTTAAGAAGGATTTCAGATTTGTTGGACAGTATTACCGAAGTATCATCTGCAAAAGACGTTACATAAGCATCCGAAATAACATCCGGTAGTTCATTAACATAGAGTAAGAACAGCACAGGGCCCAAAACAGATCCCTGTGGCACCCCTAGTAAGAAGCTCAGAACAAGCTTGCATTTTGGTGCCTCCAGAGGTATAGTTAATTGATACAAAATGCTGCCTTTCATTAAGAAAATATTTTATCCAGTTATATGGCTGATCTTTGAAGCCATATGCAGCTAATTTTTTTAAAAGTGTCAAATGAAGATATTGAAGACAAAAGTGGCATTCATGAATTTCTAAACCCTTTTACAAGAGATAACCACACATAATTAAAATCATTTGAAGTGTTATATTTTTACGTCGATAATCATAATCTGGCAGACTAGCTTCTAAATTTGTAGTATTTTCGTAAGTTTCAACTAAAATTAGATTGGTATGTCGTATTTGGGATAGGAGAACGTCTAAATCGTCCTCACAATTCATATGATCTGAATGCAAAAAGTTTTGGCAAAATAGTTTCCTATATGCTCTTTCAAACTCAATCGGATTAGGGTTTACACAATTCCCACTTTGTTGTCGAATACTCCCAAACTAGTTCTCTAAACAGTCTTGAAAATTACTAGAGTAAATAAACGAACAAAACCAGGAAGAAAAATATCAAAATATGTAATATTTGTTGTCTAGGACGCTTAGCAACGCATAAACATATAGCCACGAACTAGATTAAAGCGGCACATCGATTTAGCTCGAGTACACATAGAGCGTCTGACTATATAAGTAGGCGCCAGCCTCTTTAGTAACCAGGATAACTTCGTCCCCCGCGTAATCGATAGCTTTCGCATCTGTTCTAGGTAATATGTGGTAAGGGTTTAATTTTTTACTGCAATCATTTTTCATATTATTTGGAAGTGATTCCGTTGTTTTATTGGCTGCCAACGCCGGCACTATATGGAATTCTGGCTGGTTTCCATATTGTGAACCGGCTCTTAATTGACACACCCACATGTCCCGTATTATTAAATATAAAACAACATGCATTACCCTCAGCTCACTTCATTATCTCTTGGTGCAATAGTAACCAAAACTAACACAAGGCATGTCCTAATTCCAAAAAAAAAAAATGTTGCATGTGCGAGATAGAAGTGAAACCTCTTCCCTAACAGCTATAGATATAGTCAAATTATTAGAATTTTTAGTATGCCGTCTCCCCTTCCAGTCGTTCCCATTAACACATACGTAGATGCTATATAGGCCACGCTACGCGTCCATTTCCCCTTCTGCCAGCCGTCTTCCAATAAGACGTGTGCGTATTCCCTCTCCTGTCGCCGTTGATGCACTCTTCGCACTCCCCTAACGCGATCGGAATTATCGGAACGCTCTAAGATTGTCGCCCCCTCAGAAAAGAAGTTTCACTGCAAAAAAAAAAATGAAAACGCTAGTATTCACAGACCAAAGCCAACAACACGACAATTGATCCTTATTTAACGACAATTCACGCAAAAGTTTCAATACACCATGTATACGGTGACGTCCGTTAGAATATTTCGGAAAGTAAAGCCATTTAAAGGCTGAAAATTGGTGCCATAAGGTTTTTAAAGACGCTATATTCGAATAAAGTAACAGTAGCGTTGCGCGACTTCCGCTTATACCGGAAGTAGATGTCAACTTGGTTACTTTAAATGGAACACCCTGTATATTATTTCATATTTGGATTCCTAGCAATATCCTAGATATATTCTATGTATAATGCCCCATACCCGTTTTTGACATATTCTAAATTTTATGTCAAAAATGACGTTTACGAGTCAATACTTAATTATGATTTTTTCCCGTATGAAAGCTCTAATAATTTAATTGGAATTGATTTGCTTGCAGAGGGAGTTCTACTTTAATACACTTATTTGATATTCTGATAATAAACCAATACAGGGTGATCAAAAACGAAGATTCCCAAAAAACAACTTAATTCTCATCGGAATGTAAGATATATAGAAACGTGCAATATAAAATGGTGTTTAACCACGCATGAAAATACAACTATTTTTATGCATCATAATAGCACTGATTATGAATTTGTGTGACATATTTTTTTAAGGGAAATCCGAAAACTGATTTTTGTTTTAACAAAATCTTACATAGTATAAAAATATCGATTATTTAAGCAACGGTAACTAAAACATAGGTATTTAGCATAAAATTACAGAAATTGCAATTAATTTTTGTCACAATAAATATTTATGACGTAATTTGTATTACCGCTAATATTGAGGCCTCTGCTAGAGGAAGACAAAATAGCAGACTCTTTGAAGGTTTCGCATTGCACCAATTTTGATGATTCCGAAGAACATTATTATAATCTACTAAAATGCATAAGCCACTAAAGAAATATCACCCTGTCGTAAGTGTGAATTTAAACTTGGAAATTGTTATATAAACATTAAAAGCAAACTATGAACAACGCGAGCAATCAACGGGAGCGATTTTGAACCTTAAGCATGCCATGATCATCACTTTTTTAGTAACGAACCCTCAGTTCGGCAGACTTTAGTCTCGCCTCCAGCTCCCAAGCTTAGCCATTTGACGACTGCCTTCTGGGTTCTATCCGCTCTTAAAGTTAGCCATACGGCTGCTTTAGGTTCTTGTCCATTCCTTCCAAACTTGGTACCGGTTAGCCACTTGACGACTGCTAGGACCAGGGGTTTCACAACCTCCATATTAAAGTCCTGACAAGAAGTTTGTCAGAGTGTTGAGAAAGACAAGTGTCTCAATAGTCAGTTAAAAAAGTTTAGTGTGATCTTTTAGTGCTCTTAAATAAAACCCAAACTCTTAAGAAAAACTATAAATTATAAGACAGTAAACAAAGACCTATAAGCAGTACCTTAAATCGAGAAAACATGCGCACCATAGTAATCGGGTATAATAGAATCTCATTTTTTCTGACCAATAATAATTGTTAAAGTTTTATCGTTAATACATTGTTATTGTTATAAACTAAACGTGCTTATTTTATCATCTCTTCTTACCCCCACGTAACTCGGTCCCGGTCTACCTCAGTTACCCCCCGGCACGCTAAACAATGCGTGTCCTCACGAGTAGAACATACAGTGGTAGATCAAAGGAAGCATTGAGACCCCGTCATTGTACTAATCACGACGCGGCTCTTCTCTGAGAAGGTATTCTTTTAAGAAACACGCTACCCCCTAAACTATTCGTGACATTATGATCCCAATATTCCACCCTTGCTTCGCTGCTAGTCTCAGTTTTCTCAATGTACCCATACCCATCCTACATAGTATACAAATGTCGATTATTTAAACAATAGTAATTAAAATATATATTGAATGAAGAGTAAAGGCTGTGTGTATGTGCGAAACATACTAAATGAAACACAATTTGTCATGCAAAACTTTTCAAAAGGACTTCCTATATAGAAGCGTAACAGAGCGTTTTCGGTCTAAGCCATCATCAGTGTTAGCTGGAAAGTAAGTAAGAGAACCACCCACCATTAACAAAAGTCAGTAACTGCTATAAGATTTTAAGGAAAAGAAAATGATACAATTGTCATTGTTAAATTGAGATTCTAGGATTGTTGAGATTTGAAAGGAATTAAATTGCGTGTGTAAGGTGAGAATAGTGATTTTTTGTGTGATTTTCTGCATCGGGCGAATAAGAAGTATAATGGCAGAAGTTGTTTTGCTGACTTGTCAGTGGAACCAAAGAATATGTCAACGAAGAGGCACAAACAACACCTATAGATCATGGTCACATCACAATCTTATAAGCACAAGTCACCTTTGTAAAAAGGGGTTCGCATAATTCTATTTTAAAATAAAAAATAAAAAAGAGGGTTGACCCACGTTCTTGGTGAAACGACACATGTGTTACTATTGACAGTCTTGACAAGTAGACTGATGGCGCAGGAAATGATCCGCCAATAATTAGTGGTAATTTTAAATCTTAAAACTTAAGTGTTGAGTCCAGAAGGCAAAAATAAAGTACCTAAAGTAAGCCTGGGGAACAGACTGGCTGCCACCAAGCTAGATGAGACTAACAAACTGATGTAATAAATGCTATGTAGTCTGGATTAGCAGAAAAATGTTTTGAAAATTTAATTAATTGAGAATATTAGTGGACCTAAAAAATGTTTTGCTTTGAAAAAAGAAATTACTTAATAAAGTAAATAATAGTATAGTAATCAAGAGCAGACATTGGCCCGACCCAACCTATCAGACTAGCCCCCCCTTTTTTGGGTTGCTTAATTCATGTTTTATGATTGATAGATTGAAAAAAAAAATTGGATGGAAAAAAAGTAAAGAAATTAACTAATTAAATAATAACCATATCAATAGCAGAGATCAGCCTAACCCAATCTACAAGACTGCCCCCCCCCCCCCCCACTTTTTGTGTCGCTTAATTGGTAGTTTATAAACAGTGCAGTAGAGATTGGCAAGACTGACTCCACCCAAAACATGAGTTATGAAGAAATGAACTCATGTTTTGGGTGGAGTCAGTCTTGCCCATCTCTACTACACTGTTTATAAATGCCCTTAACAGAACATTTATTCTATCAACTGTCAAATAAGAATCAAGCAACCCAAAAAGGGGGGCGGCCAGTCTTGTAGATTGGGTTGAGCTGATGTCTGCTATTGATATGGATATTATTTAATTAGTTCATTTCTTTCCTTTTTTTTCAATCTGTTCGAGTTGAGTTGGTCTTGCTCATCTTTGCTACACTAATATTAATATCCCTAATAAAAAAATATATATTTTTCTATTAATTTATCAATCATAAAACATAAATTAGGCAACCCAAAAAACCGACCCAAGTCTGGTAGGGTTGGTCGGGCAAATGTCTGCTCTTAATTTTACTACTATACTATTATTTATTTAATTAAGCACTTTCTTTTTCAAAATGAAAAAAAGAGTCATCACTAATATTCTCAACTAATTAAAATTTGAAAATATTTTTCCGCTGATCCAGACTACATAGCATTGATTACATCAGTTTGTTAGTCTCATCTAGCTTAGTGGCAGCCAGTCTGTTCTCCAGGCTTACTTTAGGTACTTTATTTTTGTCTTCTGAACACTTAAGTTTTAAGATTTAAAATTACCGCAAATTCTTGGCGGATCATTTCCGGCGCAATCAGTCTACTTGTCCAGACTGTCAATAGCGACGCATGCGTCGTTTCACCAAGAACGTGGGTCAATCCTCGTTTTTGTGTTTTAATTGTAAAAGAGAATTATGCGAATCCTCTTTTTAGAAATGTGACTTGTACTTGTGAAATTATGATGTGACCATGGTTTAAGGTGTTTTTTTGTGTCTCTTCGTTGATATGTTCTTCGGTTCCACTGACAACTAAGCAAAATATCTCCTGGCATTTTAGTTTTTATTCATCCGATACAGAAAATCACACAAAAATCACCATTCTCACCTTCCACACTCAACTTAATTCCTTTCAAATCTCAACAATCCTAGAATCTTAATTTAACAATGTCAATTGTATCATTTTCTTTTCTTTTCCTCCTTAATCTTACAGCTGTCACTGACTTTCGTTAATGGATGGGTGGTTTTTTTACTTACTTTCCAGGTAACACCGATGATGGCTTAGACCGAAATCGCTCTGTTACGCTTCTATAGGAAGTCCTTTTAGATTAAACTATTTGCATGGAATACAATTAGTAAAATATATATAGCATAAAATTATTACAGAAATTGCAATACATTTTTGTCATAATGAATATTTATGACGTAATTTGTATTACCGCTAATATCGAGGCCACAGGTAGAGAAAATGGCAGATAATTTTACGGCGGTATTTTGAAGGTGTCGAACTTGTACCAATTTTGATGATTCGAAAGAACATTGTGATCCCAATATTCCTCCCTTACTTAGCTACTACTCTCAGATTTCTCAATGTAGCCATCCTACATAGTATAAAAATATCAATTATTTAAACCGCCGTAACTAAATCATATTATAGCATAAAAGTACAAAAATTGTAATTAGTGTTTGGCATTTTGTGAATTCTAAACGTAAAAAAGAAAATTGACCAATGTTGTGTGTTTGGTAATGATACTGTCGATATGGGTTCTGAGGCAGTCAAACTTTTTGCGCAGTACGTTAGTTCTGTATATTCCTCCACTCGTCCTGAGTGCACAAGAGTGATTTCATCTAATTATATAAACATCACCAATCATTCTATTTCAATTTCAGGCATTTATTTAGTAATTTACACATTTACAAGGGGCCTGGGCCGGAAAACATACACCCCATTTTACTTAAATCTGTTCATTTATCCTTGCTAGACCTCTGCACCTCATCGTCAATGAGTCCTTGGGACGGGGCCTCTTTCCTGACTTTTGGAAGTCCAGTTTTGTGGTTCCTATACACAAGGCTGGTGACATAATATTATAAAGTACTAGCTGACCCGACAGACGTTGTCCCGTCTTAGCTATGAATATTCAATTCGAACTGGAATAAATAATACCAAAAAAATTATTCAAAAACATAGTTTATTATAATGCGTTTTGATACACAACACCGTTAGTTCTCCGACACGGGAACATGGATTTTCAAGATTGATGCCACAAACACTTAACGACTGCCCTTGCGATTTATTTATCGACAGTGTAAATGCAAGCCGCACTGGAATGCAAGCAGCACTGGACATTGTAGCCGTTTATAGGCATGTCGTTCGGAATCATAGGGATTCATGGATTCAAAACATCTTCGCCTTTGTACTTTCCTTTCAATTGTGGATTCGATGACGTTTTTCATTAATTTCCTCACCGCAACCCGGGTGCCATTATAAAGACGTGGCTGGTTTATGTTTGGCAACATAATGATTACCGATCCAACTTTTAATGGCAGATTATGAGGTAATAATCCGAGCAATTCCAGCGAATTTAAAAATTCCGTTGGATAGTTGACAACATCATCTTGGTTAGTAACGGGATCAACCGATTTGTATGTCATCAATTAGTCAGCTATCTTATTTTGAATCTGAAAATTTATTTCGTTGACATCAAGGTTTTTTGCAGCCAATATAACACGTTCGCTCAACCAAACATGATTTTTGTAATTTTGAGAAATATTTGGGAACGCCATCTCGATGAGTTCGGTCTTTGATTCAGTAAAGTGACAAAAATTTGCAGGGAATGTATTGTATCCAGACGATGTGTTAACAGAAATTTTGCCATTACCAATTGTTTGCAAAAAACTTCTCCAGATCAGTCGTTCTGCAATTCGACTCGCATGTTCATATTTAATTTAAGTGTTTTGATGTATTTCCATAAAATTGACGATTTCAAACATGCATTAAGTTCGTCTGCTGGCGTTGGTCGTGGAATCACTGGCAATATTTGTCGAACATCACCTGCCAATAGAATCATCGCACCACCAAATTGCTTTTGGTTGTTTTTAAAATCTTGCATTGTGCGGTCTAACGCCTCTAAATATTTTTGTGTGCCATCGTGCATTCATCCCAAACGATCAATTTGCTTTGCTGCAACACTTTGACCATCGCAGAATTTCTCGAAAGGTTGCAAGTTGGAGTTTCATTAGTTTGCATGTTCAACGGCAACTTAATGCTGAATGAGCTGTTCTACTCGCCTTCCAACAACGTAGCAGAAATACCTGATGAGGCAAGTGCGAGTGCAATTCCATTTTGCGATCGAATCGTTGTCAATAACAATGGTATTAAACGTTTTTCCAGTTCCACCGGGAGCATCTAAGAAAAAAAATCCGCCAGTTCCATAGTTCACTACTTTCATGAGCGTATCGTAGGCATATTTTTGGTCCTGATTTAAAATAGGAACGTTTCTTTGAACGGTTTCTCTCAATGCCTCGGAATCGTATTGGGTTTCGCGTCTCAACTCTTGATTAAATTCGTCGTGCATTGGGCGGTTGGGCGTTGTCATTCCTAATAGTATTAATCTTTTGTTGGTAAGCATCAAGCACATGTCCTCAATTATAATTATTAATGCTTCATTGTGAATTTCTTCGTTCATTTGCAAATCTACATTTGATGTTCTAAGACGCATCTGATGCAATATATCTTTGGCAATAGGATCTTTATATTTGTTCCATAAATCAAGCGGTGTTGATAGGAAGCATGTAGATAAAATTATAGAAAACAATGTTCGTATTTGTTTAGTGATAAACAAACACTTCTCAAAAAACTCACAGAACAAACTGAAAACTGGATAAACGTTCCGATCCAATCGACTGTGTAGTATGCACTAAGAAATGAATAAATGAATTTTTTAATTAATAGATACTGACAGATGTTAAACGACATTTACGTCGCGCAAACTGTCAAACGCTATGACTGTCAATGTTGCAGATATCTGTCAATTTTTATTTCTTCTGAAATTATCCAATTTTCTGCGCAATTTTCTTAATTTTTCTTTCCGTAAGAACCTTCTACAGAGTATTAGAAAACTTATAAAAAAAAAGATGAACGAAATCCGTAAAGTCGTTTTCAAGTTATGGCGTGACCAAGGGAAACAGGGATTCATTTTTATATATATAGATAAGCCCATCTGTATTATAAATGTTATTCCTAAGGTTTTCTAGAATCTTGTAACTAGGTATCTGAGTTCGGTGTGGTCCCCTGAGATCATTAGAGCAGTTTGGCTTCTGCCTGGGTAGGAGCATTGAGCTCAACCTTCTTGCTTATTCTCATTACGTGTTTGGGGCCTTGGAGAGGGGTGCTGAGGTTCATTCTGTTCATACAGACTTTTCCAAGTCATTTGACAGGGTTCCCCATACGATGTTAACATGCAAGAGCAAGCCCCATACCTTGGGAGTATCTGGCCATATGCTCAATTGGATTGAAAGTTATCTTACTGTTGGAACTCGGGTGTTGCGAGTGAACAATTTTTTCTCCCATGAAATCTCTGCCCTAACCAAGGTCCCTCAGAGTTCTCACATTGGGCCTCTTATTTTCAAGCTTTCTGTAAATGATGTTTCCTCCTATTTTAGGTCCTCCAAATTCCTCCTATTTGATGATATGAAATTGGTCAATATAACTATTAGTCCTAATGACTGTCTGGCACTTCAGGAGGAGTTAAGCAGATTTGCAGTGTGGTGCCACAATAATGGAATGTGGACCAATACATCTAAATGCAAGCTTATGCAATTTTCTAGATTGGATTGTCCACAATTTTTGGTTACGTCATTGATGGTGAGATCCTGCCACCCATCTAGCCTATCAGGGATCTTGGAGTTGTTCTTGACGCGTAGCTACCATTTGTTGAATACATGGCAAATATGGCAAGCAAGTCCATGAATGGTTCATTAAAATAAATTCTAAACCTTTTTCCACTATTGTTTCTCTCAACATTCTTTATCGCAGTCTGGTTAGAAGAAATTCTAAAGCCTTTTCCACTATTGTGTCTCTCACCGTTCTTTATTGCAGTCTGGTTAGAATACACTGAGAATATGCCTCTTCAGTATGGAATCCTAATTATATCAACAGGATCGAGTGTGTACAAAGAAAATTTCAGTACATGAACTATGCATTTTTTAACAATGACGAGTTTCACTATGCCCTATGGTGTAGGCTCAACATTTTGCCATTGTCTGTTAGGCGAACGTACTGAGATCTTCATCTCCTCTGCAAGGTGTTTAATTCACTTGGGAATTACCCATATTTGCTCGCTGAAGTCGGCCTGCATCATCCATCCAGAATTACCCGTAGCCGCCAAACATTTGATGTACCCTTTCATCGAACCAATCATGGGGCTCATTCATTTGTTTCCCGTTCTGCTAATCTTACTAACCAGCACGAACCCCTTGATTTCTTCTGCACTCAGAGACTGATTCTTAGACAGCCATTGAAGCTGAACAATGTTCTCAGTATCTCTGTTAAATAACGTGCTGTCTTCTTATTATTTTATCATATTTCCTTTTTTTTTTCTTTCCTGTTTAGATTTAAGACTGTATAGACTCTAGTGTAGTCTAAGGGTTCACTTTGTAAATGGACATTGTCCGTCAATAAATAAATAAATACCGATAATACCAATTTTGATGATTCGTAAGAATTGTGATCCCAATATTCTCCCTTTACTTTGCTACTACTCTCAGATTTCTCAGTGTAGACATCCCACTTAGTATAAAAGTATCGATTATTTAAACAACAGTTACTAAACCATCCATAGCATGAAATTACAAAAATTTCAGTTAGTTTCTTTCATAATGAATATTTATGACGTAATTTGTATTACCGCTAATATGGTTCCGAACTTGTAGCAATTTTGATGATTCGGAAGAACATTGTGATCCCAATATTCCCATTTTACATTGCTGCTGCTCGCAGATTTCTGCTACAGTTGATGAGTGCCATCCCCCGTGTCGCTCTATTTTTTTATGTTCTAAGAAAAAGCTCTTTTGCGCGCACCCCCCTTGGGGAATAGTGTGAGACTCACCAGTGACATACTCACTAAAAACTCAGCTATGTTCCGGCCTATGCTTAACCCCTAGTGCAGGTCGGAGAGGAGAACGTCCGGGATTGCATCCCATCTGGTCTTCTTATTGAACTTGCCTCGCTGTGATTACTAGATCACGCCTCAATAAGCTTATTTATTACCTATTCCAATAAGTTGCCGGCTATCAAGATATGAGGGGGTGTTCAAAAATGAAGCATGTTCAAAAACACTCAAAAATTAAAGATGGAAATGCAAATTTTGTTTGGGTTAGTTTGGGCGTTGTTTACGGCATCCTAACCCTTCTATCTTCAGAAATAATAAATGCATGGACATTTTGATCACTTGACATAAATTTTTCTATGAATGAGTTGCGACGAGATTCAGCATACTAATAGATGGTCCACAAAAGTTCGTGTATTTTTATATATCGTAGTTATTGTTTTTGTTTTGGAGTGGAGAATAGTAATAATTATTCAATTTATATAAATAAAATTTTAATTGTATATTGAAAACTTGGCTGAGTGCCTATATTTTGAAGGCTACGACTAAGCTACGAAGCTTAATTTTTTTTATCAAGTTAAATACATGTCAACATTTTATTTATATTCGTTAGTGTTCAATTTGTAACAATTACTTAATCATTATGTTGTGTAGATCTTTAGATCTGGATAAATCGAATCGTGGATAACTTGATGAATATTCTCATTATCTCGTATTTTTTCTTTATTTAAGTCTAATAATAGCCAATACTTTTCCTAACAACAGAGAGTAACCATAGTTTTTTTACAGATAATTTTCCATCGACGTTAAAAACGTTGTTTTCTTCTATTATAAAATGTATCGGGACTCTCCAAGAGCAAATTTAAATTGACATGCAAGGTACCGGTTTAACCCGATAAGATAAGATAAACACTTTTTCTTCGTCATATATTGGGCGTGAGCACATCTTCAAATTCCATCCAAGTATAGTCTTCTGTCGTCTAGTTTGTGTGTTGGTATATTTTCTTAGGACGTTGCAAGAAGTTATATAGATCTACATGGTGAGTTGGAATTTCCGTATCAAAATAAATAAATATCACCATGTTTGCTTAGCTAACTTTAATATCGATGGCACTGGTAAATAGGAATGTGAATTTAATCTATAATGTTTGTAACATTTGGCCGCGTGTGTGAAACATCGAGTACATACGTAATCAATTTTTTTTTATTAATAACAATAAGATATAATAAGAATTCGTATTATACGAATGTTTAGGTACAAAATTTGCTAGACATATATACAATATTAAATACAATATTATTGCAATATTACTTTTGATTGCATTACATAGATTTCATTAGCCCACGTTTCTAGAGATATTTAATTAGGTAATATTTTGAAACAAGCATGGAATAATACTTATTTTTATATGAATATGATAGGTTGCAGTCTGAGTGCTGCACTGAACAAGTGAGGAAAAGGAGACATATCATGTTAGTTTTACAATACCTACACTTTTGCTTTGTCAATCACATGTTGTCAATTAAGACGATGGCAATACCAACTATTACGCAGATAACAATAAAGATAAAGTGTTTATCAATGTTTAATTTTTAGTGCAGTTTGAGTTAATTTGGGTTAGTTTTCTGATTGAATGGGTCTCTATTTGAAACTGATCACACGAAAAACAAACTAATCTCGAATATGGCACTGCATTCGAAACAAATCGCCAGTTTCTTTTCCAGGCTAAAATGTTTAAATAAGGTATCGAAAAAGAATACTTTCAGTTCGATACATGTGTGTTGCGATAAGTCCATCTCTGGCTTCTGTTATAAATTAAAACATGATTTGTAGCTGTAGCATCAATTTACGGGTAATAATCCCCTATATAAAATGCCAAATGTGTATCAAAATATCCGAGGTGGTTTTTAACCGAAATCAAATAGATAAATCGCTGGATGGAGCCTGTAATATGTCCGTAGGGGGAACTATAGGAAAAACATCAGCCTTATTTGAACGACCCCTAAATTTACTGGAGACCCTCATATCAGTGGCGGCTCGTGATAGGTAAAACATATGAGGTCCAGGCTCCTCTAGGAAATGCGCTGGAGGCTTAGCGCCGTAGGTGCTCTTGTGTCATAGCATTTCTTAAATACGTTTTAATGCGCTTAAGACACGAAAAATTTCTTTCTACCGACACACTTGTTGCTGGAATAGTTAACACTAGGCAAAACAGTTTGTATGTTTCCGAAAAGATAATTTAAAACTCCTTGTATATTATTTCTAATATTTGTTGAATATTTAAATTACAAAATTGTTCGTCACTGTACAAAGCACGAAGTTCGTTTTTTAGTCGATCTATTTCAAAAACATTTGGATACATTTCAAACATATAGGCAAACGAAAAATTTTTTAGGTTTGGGTTTCAACTTGGGTCCAGATAACCCAGACCAGATGCGAAAGAGTGTCAAATATCGTGTTGGGTCTCAATGACCTCGCCGCACAGTGTCGCGAGATATAGGACATAATGGACAAAAATCAAAATATCTTTTTCTATGCAAGGGATTTTAATAATATTTTGTAATAATCACATATACAATCAAATAAATAAAACAACTATGTAATAATTTTATACAAGGTAGATCTGTTAAATCTGACCATTTTTTTAAACCAGAAAATTTTAATTTTGCTTTTAATTCTATGAGTTAAACATTATTTTGTTATAAATATTTTCGTCAGAAAGCGAACATTTTGGAAACATAATATACAAAGTGGTCGAAGTTTATAGGGAATACGAATTACAGTCACATTTGCCTACATAATATGCCATTAAATATTCTTTAAGAACTTCCTAGTTAAAAAACCATATTCTTTTACAATTTTTACTGCAAATTTTATAATCATTAAATCAGTGGCGCACCAAGCAGGGTTGGCAAAACGAAAAACTCATTTAAAAAACCCACAGGGGTTTTGTGTCAAAAACCCACCCAACGACCTATACAAAAACCCAATACAAAAACCCATACAAAAGCCCAAAGAATTTGAGGTGTTTATAAAAAAAATTAGTCAAAATCGAGATAATTTTTATATAGTATTTAATAACAAAATATAATGTAGTTCACTTGGAAACAGACAGGTACTGATAGATCAGTCTTTACATTCTTATTCCTAAGTTTGAAGAACATTTTACATTAAAACATAAAATACGAAACGGCTTTTTCATTAGGAACAAAATAAAATAAAAATAATACTTAAAAACCTATAACAACTTTTTTTCTTTTTTAAAGTGGCTCATTTTTATTATTTTTACAAGCTTTTCTCCTTTATCGGGCAGTAACTTATTCCGAAGATCAGTCCACACCAAACCTTAAGAACTCAATATCCTTTCTAGGGCTGCAGAACTCGCAGGGCATGAATGTAGGTTTGCAAAAAACGCGGCCATGTTCACCAAAATACGATCTGAATTTTGAGCTGTAGTAGTAATCTTAGTTTTTACAATTGGCCACCATTTGAATGAAGGCATGTTTTTTATTACACTTTCCTTAAAAAGTGGTGATTGATAAATATCTTCATCCTTAATTCGAAAAAATAGATAGCCTCTGCCCGAGGGGTAAACCGCTGCCAAATATTTGTACACCAGATTACACAATATTGAGTGACTACAGGGACTTCACCTGATATTACACAGAATTCACCGAAGATTACACGGAGACTATACAGACTTCACCTCAGATTACACATGCTTTACAAGATTACACAGATTTCACATATGATTTCACAGAGTTTATCTATGATTACACTGGATTACACAGATTACACATATGAATGCACAGACTTCACACTTATGTGAATATACGTATTTAGTAAATTATAACAACTATTATTCGTTTAAAAAAAGAACAGTTCTAAATTATTTCAATCTGTTTAATTAAAATAAAAAACAAAAAAAATTAAATCATACAACAAATATTATCAAAAGTAACATAAATTCTTTATAAGTAACTAGCTAACTTAAGCAGTTTAATTCAATTAATAGCTTAAGAAATATCAGCTTCAAATTATTCTAATGTCTAATATAAAACAAAATTTTCCATACAACTAAATTATTGCAATTTAGGTCTGGAAAATTAATAGAAAATAAATAATACCTACTCGTAAAAACAATAAACAATATGTTTAACTATTGCCAACCGAGTTGCCAACTTATTAACTAAAGAAAATTTAACTAAACTAAAACTTATGTAGCACACAGTTGCTAAAATGATTGGTATCTATGTTAAAGAACCAAAATACAATTTAAGTCAAACTTACGTAAATATTTGCACATAATAATAATATGAATTTTCGCGAAGTAGAAATAATATGCTTTTTTCCATTTTACACATAGGGAAATAAATGTTTATAATGCCTTTGAATTTGTAACAGGCCACTTCTGGTAATTTGAAATGGATCGTTTCCAACCAATTCTATGGGGCCATAAAATATACAATTAAAATGAACAATGTCGACGTTGTCGTCTGATTTGGGCCAAATAAATGATCCCAAATCAGATTTCAAAAATTTTTATTTAAAATATTCGCTCTTGACTTCTTCAATTATTCTTCCTAGGTACCACTGATAATACTACGCTGTTATTTATGATAATCAGTCACTGATTATCATAAATAACAGCGTAGTATTGCTCTACAACAATTTTAATATTCAGTGGAACTCTAACTTCCATACGGTCTTCACTCGGGTCTTCATGACGGATTAACCGCTGACTAGAATGTGTATACTAAAATAGCATATTTGACAAATAATACCAAAAATACTAAAACAAAATACCAATATATTATACCAAGTATCGTAAAAATTGACAAGTAATACCAAATAATTAAAACAGAGTTTTATCCACAATACCGAAACAGAATTTTTGCACTCGACGCGCGTTTCGCTAACCATGTTAACATCATCAGGAGATGATTAAAACTATCTTAATCATCTCTGGAAGGTTGCAAGAGTCTGTCCCATTCATAAGAAGGGCGATCCAACAGTTATTGAGAATTATTGCCCTATCTCCATCCTATGTAACTTCTCCAAAATATTCGAGATTACCCTGCACAAATATTACCAATATCTTTGTCATTAAACTGCTTTATTACTCCTTCGTTAGAACAAGGCTGGATTATGGGTCCCTTGTATGGTGTTTGTGGTATGATTGCAACATTGATTCGTTGGAGGCTGTGCAGAGGCGATTTCTCAAGTGTCTTATGTTCAGGGAGGACGGTAGGTATCTACCCAGGCAAAGGGTTTGAACATAACCTTTTGTTGTCTAGATTCAGGAACTGTCGCTGTCTGCGCGCAGAGACTCACAATCGCTGACATTCCTTTATAAGCTTCTCAATGATGTGATAGTGTCCCTTTCTTTTGGAAAGTATACCATTTCATGTACCGCGTTTAGGAGCTAGACAACAACCCGCGTTCAGTCTGAGATTGGAGAGATCTAATATTCTATACCAGAGCCGCATTTATAACAAGTGCAAACATTTGAATCTTGTATCAAACGCCTGTCACCTACATACTTGCAGCTTCTCTAACGTCCTGAAATATCTGCGTGAGGCGTCTGGTTTTCCACCTTAACTGTATCTCCACATTCCTCATCTTCATTTTTCATCTGTATTTCCCGTGTTTTCATTCCTTATTTCTTTGTCACTTCTTATTTTGGCTTAATTTGTTTTTCTAGTTTCCCTAACTCACTTTGCGTTATTCGTAAAGTTCTTGATCGGTTTCGTTCCTCTATATTCCTTATTTTTAGTCTTAGTTTAATTTGCTAGTTTATTTTAATTATAACTATTATTTATTTTATATTTTATTATTTTTCTTTGTATAACAATATTGTTGTTATTATTATTATTATTATTATTATTATTATTATTATTATTATTATTATTAGTGTTATTATTATTATTATTATTCATATTATTAATATTATTATTATTATTATTATTATTATTATTATTATTACCATTGAAATTTTTCTCCAAATATGGCTTCTTCTATATATTACTTTTTAAAAATTATGGTAGATTAAGCATTTGATAGTGGGCAATTATCGATTATCAGGATCAAGCAAAAATTTTGGTAGATTCCGATGTTATCGAGCATTTGGCAACACTGTTTAGGCCATTGAACAGGTAGTTGCGACGTTGCGACATGTACCTTGTGAATTATGCATAATTGTTGCGCATGCGAATATTAGATAATTGTACAAAAATACCATAAGGATTACGTGAACTTCACTACTATTTCATGGATTACACAGGCTTATACTACAAGATTTCACGGATTACACATGATTACTCGTTGATTACACACGGATTACACATAAGTACATGCAGATTTCAGATGACTACACATAGATTTCAAGATTTCACATGATTACACGTAGATTACACATGCTTACACAAAATTTGTACACCAGATTACACCAGCGGTTTACCCCTCGCCTCTGCCTCGTCCTGGTATTTTTTTTTAGGTTTTTGTCCATATATTTAGGATCAGTTATAACACATAGAAAATGGAAGGGTTATATTGCCCCCTCAATTTTTTTTAATGTCTTCAATATAGGGGCTTAGACATGATTTGTTTAATAAATCTAGCCAGGTGTTGACGACATCGGCGAGAGTGGTTTGGCCACTCTGGAATTTATCTAAGGCAGTACCAACTGCCAGTAATTGTTGCTCTAAGTCAAGTGCATTTTTGTATAAATTAATGTCGTCGATTTTTCTTATAATATGCTGGTCAAGAAACTCTGGATGTTCTTTTGAAATTTCTCGGTATATTATGTAGTTAGCATTAAAGGTACTTACACAGGCCAACTGCGAATACCAACGGGTATCATTAGGAATTTGAGGCATTAAACCCCCTTTAAGTTTAAGAATTCCATGAGGTTTATGGTGGTTTCTGATATATGTCTGTATTTCCACCAAGTGTTTGAGGACAGTTTGTGGCGAAATAATTTTTTCCAATAGATTCAAATAATGTGCATTGCATCCATAGGTTAGTATAGATGGATATTTCTCTGCAACCATTTTTCTAAATTTCTTTATTTTATTTTCATTGTCGGTTACTATTGCAAAAACGTCTTTTTTGTATAATTTCTTACATTGTTTAATAGCACCTTCAGCGATTTCAAAAAGATATTTAGATGTTTTTTTGTCATCGACGCAATCTAATGAAGATACCAAAAAAGAACTGCGTCCGGTGCAAATGCTTGTCAATATAATTGGATCATTCCTAACACTAGACCATCCATCGTACATCAGAGTAACTGGTCTATTTCCCTCGTTCTGCATTAGAACTTCCCTTATTTCTTTTTCATAAACTTCGTAAACTTCATCCAGCAAGTTTCCAGCAATTTGTCTCCTGTTGGGGAGTGTATAACATCTCAATAAACGACGGATGTTCAACTGTGGAAAATGATAGATTGCATGTATAAAAACATTCTGCCATTTTGAGGTCAAACTGTTTTTCTTCCTTTATTGTTTTCATGACTATTTTATCCAAAACTGTTTGTCTTCTTCTTTTAAGAGTCATTGTAACACCGCCACTCGATTGGGGAGATTCTCTATCTTGTTCTTTTCCTAGCCTTGTCTTGTTTTTTTTTTGTGCCTTCGGCTTGAGGAGTAAGGCACGAGGAAAAAGAACCATTGTCATTATCTGACAATGGCGAAAGGGCTACCTGGCTGTCTAGATACGTCGAACACTTTCCTCTCTATTTTTCCCGTCAGTTTTTGAGGACAAAATTTGCACTTGAGTGTGCCATCTGTCAATCGAATAACATATTCCCCCTCTACAGATTTGTGACGACCCCCTCCGTAATAGTTCCCACTCTTTCTAACCTTTCTTGTTCCTGTATTGCTTTGCTTTTTAGCTAGCTTTGCACTTGTAGTAACTTCGTCTTCTTCTTTCTCTGAGTTTTGCTCCATTTCAGCCTCACTGTCTGAAATCTCCGACGACCCCTCCAAGACGTTGACAACGTCCTGATCAGCCTCCAAATTTCTAGGCACAGAATTTCCTTGTGTTGATGTGGATGGTATTGATGAAAGGCTAACAAAAGACAGTTGTGATGGTGTTACAGTCTTTCATCCGTTTTCCATATTGTCGTTTTTATTCATATCGTTTCCTGAATATTCCACTTCTTCAAATTGTATATTTTCAACAATAACTTTAACTAGGTTCGTTGGGTTCTCGTCCATATTCTTCCACAACAAAAACAAGAAAAATTCACGTTGAAAATATTTATAGCTTAAGAAAAGTAAAACTCACCTTTTACCTTTAAATTCACATATCAATAAGAAACACACTAAAACACTCCTTCTATTTTATTACAACACTTAACCAAAAACAACCAGTCTAGACAAAAGTTCAAAATTAATGTTATTTTTCTATAATTTGAGGTTAGACTTCCGGAAATACGACAAATACCCAACAATTACCCAAATACCCAAGAAAAACACAAAAACCCAACACAAACATCCAAAACCCCACCCAGAGCATACCAAAACCCAGATTTTTGCCAACCCTGGCACCAAAAGGAGAAGTGAGCGGCCAGACCAACCTAGTAATTAGAAAACTATTCCCTTAGATTTCTTGCCCTGAAGGAATAGCTTTCATGTATTCAAGCTCATTTAGGGAAACAAATTGTCATGAATGATTTTCGGTAATTTTACTTTTCCTTATTACCGCAGTTGAGATTACATTGATGTCATCGATAATGGGCCAAAATTTGTAATTAATTTCACCCCTCCCCTCCACCGATATTTTTTTATTGGGTGCGCCACTGAATTACATACACTTACATATTAGCGATTAATATTCCTCAATTTGAAAAACATTATAAAACCACAGCAGGTAGGTACCCGTTTAAACGTCTGCGTCTGAGCCTCTAGTCGCGTCTAGTGTACAGGGTGTCCCAAATTCGAGCCTCATCATTGAGATCTCGGGAACTAGAAGAGATACGAGGTCGGTTAAATGGAGGCAAAGTTGCGTAGTTTGATGGTGATCAAAATGCCACCTTACAAGTTTAAAAATTCCGAACACTTCCGAAGATTTTTGGAAAAAACCGAATATTCGGGATTTCATTTTAATTTTTTTATGACTCTATTTGAATAGGTATAACAAAATAAATTTCACATTCTTATTGCTACTTTTTCTATTCTGCAAGATGATGTTATCAGATTTTCAAACCGACGTTTCGTCTTTCAGCTGCCATCATCAACTTTGTTTTTTTAAATACGGCTCTGGATTTTTTATTACGGATTTTAAAAGCTGTTAAGGTCCCAAAACCCATGATGTATCGCACTTATTCGAAAAATTAATATTAGTGACATTTTCCATAAGAACTCATGTGTTAGAGAGAGACAGAGAACAGATTTTTGGTAAGATCTTACCAGGAAATCATTAAAATGATTTTTTCGAAAAAGTTCGATACAACAATGAGAATGTGAAAATTATTATTTGTTTCAAATCTAATCCCACACAACTATTTACTTGGGAAAATTGCTAAAAATATAGCCTGGTTTGAGGGTTGACACTTTAATAATTATATTATTCATTAATCACTTCTTATGTTAGTTTTTAAGCTTTCTTTATGCAAGACGTTAATGCGTAAAAAAACGTTTTTGTTTTTAATCCTATTAAAAATCTATTTTCTGTCTCTCTCTAACACAATCATGAGTTCTTATTAATGTCACTAATATGAATTTTTCGAATAACTGCGTTACATCATTGGTTTTGGGAAGCTCTTAATATCCGTAAAAATACATGGCCGTATTTAAAAAAACAAAGTTGATGATGGCAGCTCAAAGACGAAACGTCAGCTTGATAATCTGATAACACCATCTTGAAGAACAGAAAAAGTAGCAATGAAAATGTGAAATTTATTTTGTTATATAGAGTCATAAAAAAAGCGAATATTCGGTTTTTTCCAAAAATCTTCGGAAGTATTCGGAATTTTTAAACTTGTAAGGTGGCATTTTGATCAGCATCAAACTGCGCAACTTTGCCTTCATTTAACCGACCTCGTATCTCTTCTAGTTTCCGAGATCCTAATGATGAGGCTAGAATTTGGGACACCCTGTACAGTGCTGTGCAGCGCAACCATGAAATTTAAACGCAGCCACAATTTGACAGTACCCAAAAAAAATTCTTTATTGCTGTCAAATATTGGGTGTGTTTAGGTGTCGGAGTTGTTTGACTTTTTATTGCACAGCACTGTGCATCTTAATCAGACTAGTCAGAGTACCCATCATTTTCCTCATCTTCCTCCTCCTAACTAACATTTATATCTTGAATTAATTTAACAGGATATAACTCATCGCAAGCCGGATCGAGTATCAGATATTCCTTAAGATAACTATCAAGCTTAGAACTTTTTGTGGAAGAAGATCGGAGTTGGTTTCATTAACAACTCCTCTACTCTCCGTTTTTTAGTTGTTAAGGGCGCTCCTTCAAACGGTTTTTGTGGTCTTCCACGTCTGGAACTAGTTTCTTTCAGAAAGAACCATATTGGGAAATGAAGTCAGATTACTCAAATCCATGTACGAATGTAGCCAGAGTTTGTGCCGGCTTTGAAACACTGCGATTTCTGATAGCGCCTCCCCACATTCTCAATAAGTTAATACAAAAAAAAACTTTTTTCACGCAAAACACACTCTGCTTTATCGGAAATTTCCTCAATCTTAAGCAAGGACTTAATTTTTTGTAAAACAATCTTAATTTTTGCTGATTCCTTAGCTTTAAGCCAGTCCTCGAATAAGTCATTTTTAATAACTGTGCGTACATCTAAAACGAAAACGAAATAAAGAAAATTTGCAAATATTTGCAAAAAACGAAAGCTATGCCTTGTAGCCAAGTCTATAATAAAGCAACGGACATTGCGGATGATACATTTTGATACATATTTTTTTCAATTCTACACAAAGTTGAAAATTGTATGCTCCAAATTTTGTTAGAGAAAGTTTTAGAATCATTGTGCGTCAAAAACCAAACAATCAAAAAATATATAATGCCTGTTACGTAAAGTCTTACCTTTAATATTATATTAATTGGGGTGTTTGGGTTAGTTTGGGTTAGTTAGTTTCTATACCTAGAAAATATCCATATGTAGATACGATGGAGCGGAAGGGGTTAATTCTTTTTTTATAGGGCTATTGGCAGTGATACTCAATGGTATTTGGGTTGCAACTATCGGTGGCACAAACTTGGGCAAAATCGCAAGGGCGCTAGCAGGTGCATTATTTATCTTACACACTCCATTGCTCAGAGAATCTAAAAACAAGATATGATTCTTAAAATATTGGGTCTGCAAACGAAATTTTACTTCTTTAGATAAAAGTTCAAATGCTTATCTTCTTGTTTGTAAAGTCAAATTTTTTAACAAACTATACCTAATGTAACTAATTTTTGAGGCAATAAGCTGCCAATAGTTAATTAAAAAGAAGAAAATCGTCAAAAGACGTCGGTAATAGATTTTTGGGCTCACTTTTAGGTTTTAATTATTATATCTATAATATAAAAAAATCTTAACAAATCTGACATTTTGCTACGAATTTTTTGACGTTGAAGTTTTACTTTTTCATAAGGCCAAGGCCGGGTATTGTAACACTCGGCCGCCGGATCCAAAATAAATTTAAGGTAAACAATAAATTTGAAATAACTATAAATTCAAAATGAAATGAATGAAAATAATGTTTTATAAAAACATAATGTACTCGTAAGTTAACAAAATAAAACCTGCTTTATTTATGCCCATGTATAAAAAAATGAACTCGTTTTTATGTTGTTTTCAGAAAATTGTAAAAAAATATTGTTCATTACACGCCCAGAAATAGATTTTTCTGTGTTTTCATTGCTTGAATAAATTTCTCACGCGCGCGTGGAAAATCTTTATTTTCAGACTTGTAATAAAATATGCTATTGCGTGGAACTTACTATACTATGTACAAAATTATAAATGTTAATAATACCTTACAGGATCTTAAAGTAATTTAAATCATGATTTTTGTCCCCACTTCTAGTTGAACAATGTAAATAAAGGTACTTATAACCAAGCATTTTCAAAAGCACAAAATTACAAAAATGTAAAATACTCACAGTCCTTCACAAAGATGCAACCGGGGGAGACATTAAAAACGCCGAAGCAGAATGCAACGCTCATTAAATTTGAGATCTGACATAATTGCGTGGAAATATAATAGTTGATAGAAGTTTATGTGTGATCAGGTCAGATTACATAAGTTTAGTATACCAAATAAATGCATATTACTTGAAGTTTCGTACTTTTTTACAATTTATAACGTTATAAGTGTGGTTGTAAAAAGCAAAATACCATTTGCATTCGATTCGTCTCACATTCCTCGATCTAAGGATATAAAATACGACTAGTCTGTCGTGAGAAACTAAAAGTCACCCTCACTCTTAACACAATCTAATGTAAAAATGACAGATTACGTAAGTTTAGTTTACCAAAATATACCACATAAATGCCTATTACTTCAAGTTTCGTTGGTTTTTACAATTTATAACATTAGTGGTCTCAATCCCCGATTTAACGCGGTTAGTTTCACTTAGTATCAACTTATTTTAGTCATTTGAGTGGGTTCCAATAAGTTATAATCAATTTTAATAAATTTGGTTAGTTTTGGTTAGTCGTCTAATCAATTTTCGGTTAGTTTCACTTAGTCTTAACTTTTTTACTTATTTGTTAAGTTATAATCAATTTTAATAGATTTGGTTAGTTTTGGTTAGTCGTCCAATCAACTTTCTGTTAGTTTCCCTTAGCCTTAACTTATTTTAGTCACCTGAATCGGTTCCGATACGTTATATCAATGTTAATGGATTTGGTTAGTTTCACTTAGTATCAATTTATTTTAGTCATTTGAGTCGGTTCCGATACGTTTTAATTAGTGATGAGCTTATTCGAATGAAAAATAACCTGTTATCCGGTTATTAAAATAACCTGTATTATTCGGTTTTCATTCCACAAGTATTCGAATGAAAAACAACCTGAACCTGATACGTACGAATTAGATACGAACACGAAAGAACAAACCTCACTGTCGCGTCGCGTCAATCCGTCGAATGGTCAACGAGCAAGGAGAGCGGTTTTAATTTAGTTATGAGTTATGAAGCAAGTTTCGATGTTTTAGCTCGAATAAAAGATGAGCTTTAAAATTTCAAATGTACCGGTAGGATGTAGAATTGTGGAATGTGGAAACCGAACTTGGGGGGTTGAAAACTAGCGAATATTAAGTTAAGATTACATAATTTACTTTTACTGCGTACCTAACATAAAAAAAATATATATCCAATTTTCGGCGCCTGAACGCCTAAAAAGTGCAAATACAGCAATTTGTTGACATCTTCAAAGAATTAAAATAAAAGGTCCGGCCGGCCGATATATTTTGTTGCGATTAGCAAGCCCCACATCTTTCTTATTTCTTTCATACACTTCTTCGTAATGAATACGGCCTACTTTTCAATACATAACACTAATTATCACCTAATGTTTGTTTAGCTTTTAGGTTATATATTGGAATTTAGGAGCCTACATAAGTCGTAATATAACTATGTATAACAATATAATATGTACTACTAATTATTAATATTATATAGTAGATACTATAAATACATCGCCAGAGAGGAATACTTTTTTGCAAAGTAGGTTTTTAATAATTATGTTCATTACATGTAATCAACACATCCAAGAATCATATTTTGAAGTTTAAGTATTTTTGATTGAAATACGTAAAATGTTGTTTATTATATTTTGTTCAATAATATTGCGTAATCAAATATTTACTCGTATTCTATTATTTACTTATTTATTAAGCCATGCTTAATAAGACAATTACAGCAGTTACGAATTGCGAATAAGATGCCGTTGACGCTGAACCTCCGTCCTAACCGGCTGCGATCGCTAACCTGAATTTATTCGAATGATTATTCAAATAATCATTCGGTTATTCACATTATTTGAATGCAGATAATTCGGTTATGCCCATCACTAGTTTTAATCAATTTTAATAGATTTGGTTAGTTTTGGTTAGTAGTCTAATCAACTTTCGGTTAGTTCCACTTAGTCTCAACTTATTTTACTTATTTGGGCCGGTTCCGATACGTTATAATCAATTTTCATAGATTTTGTTAGTTATGGTTAGTCGTCCAATTAACTTTCGGTTAGTTTCACTTAGTCTCAACTTATTTCTGAACCGGTTCCGATACGTTATAATCAATTTTAATGAATTTGGTTAGTTTTGGTTAGTCGTTATTTAACTTTCGGTTAGTTTCACTTAGTGTCAAATTATTTTAGTCATTTGAGTAGGTTGCGATACGTTATAATCAATTTTAATAGAGTTGGTTAGTTTTGGTTAGTCGTCTAATCAACTTTCGGTTCATTTCACTTAGTATCAACTTAATTTAGTCACTTGGACCGGTTACGATACGTTATAATAAATTTTAATGGGTTAGGATATTTTTGGTTAGTCGTCTAATCAACTTTCGGTTAGTTTCACTTAGTCTCAACTTATTTTAGTCATTTGAGTCGGTTTAAATACGTTATAATCAATTTTAATGTATTTGGTTAGTTTTGGTTAGTCGTTATTTAACTTTCGGTTAGTTTCACTTAGTCTCAAATTATTTTAGTCATTTGAGTGGGTTGCGATGCGTTATAATCAATTTTAATAGAGTTGGTTAGTTTTGGTTAGTCGTCTAATCAACTTTCGGTTCATTTCACTTAGTATCAACTTATTTTAGTCACTTGGACCGGTTACGATACGTTATAATAAATTTTAATGGGTTAGGATATTTTTGGTTAGTCGTCTAATCAACTTTCGGTTAGTTTCACTTAGTCTCAACTTATTTTAGTCATTTGAGTCGGTTCCGATACGTTATAATCAATTTTAATAGATTTGGTTAGTTTTAGTTAGTCGTCTAATCAACTTTCGGTTAGTTTCACTTAGTCTCAATTGGTTTTACTTATTTGAGCCACTTCCGACACGTTATAATCAATTTTCATAGATTTGGCTAGTCGTCTAATCAACTTTCGGTTAGTTTCACTTAGTCTCAATTTGTTTTACTTATTTGAGCCACTTCCGATACATTATAATCAATCTTCCTAGATTTGGTTAGTTTTGGTTAGTCGTCCAATCAACTTTCAGTTAGTTTCACTTAGTCTCAACGTATTTTATTCATCTGAGCCTGTTCCGATACGTTATAATCAATTTTAATAGATTTGGTTAGTCTTGTTTAGTCGCCCAATCAACTTTCGGTTAATTTCACTTAATCTCAACTTATTTTAGTCATTTGAACCGGTTCCTGTACGTTATAACCAATTTTAATAGATTTTGTTAGTTTTGGTTAGTCGCCAAAATTCGGTTCATTTTGTTTAGTTATAACTTACTTTAATTTGTGTAATCTATTCCGATACATAAAGGCCGCTTTGGTGCTTTTGGTTAGTTTTGGCTAGTCATTCAATCAACTTTCGTTTAGTTTTAGTTAGTTTTAATTTATTTTAGTCCTTTGAACCGGTTTCGATTTAACAATTTTTAATGGTTTTGATTAATTTTGATTAGTCGCCAAAATTCGGTTAATTTGGGATATTTTTAACTTACTTTAATATTTTTAATCTGTTTCGATACGTTTTAGCC
>MU185283.1:26746-50379 GCA_016904865.1 Pissodes strobi | reverse complement strand
CTGTTATGAAAGCCATTTTCTAGAAATAGAGATGTAACATGAAAAAAACCATAGTTTTTTGTAGTTTTTCAGGTTTTTTTTTCATCGTTTTTTTTTAAGTTTTTTTTTCACATTTTTTTTTAATTCCATTCACTTTACACAGACAAAATAACATGTTTTATTTAAAATTAATAATTATACGAGTATGGAGTATGTCAATTTAACCCTGCGCCAGTATGATGGCAAAGTATAAAGTATACCGTTAAAAGTATGGTCGGGTATCAGATACCCCACTTAATTATTCTCTTTATTTATTTATGTATTTTATATACCTCTAAGAAAAATTTCGGTAAAATAAAGTATTTTTTATATTACTTTGTTTTGTGTTTAGTTTAACACAAAACAAAATAAAATAAAACTGTGAAGTGAGAATATACACAATATACATCTGATCAGATCCAGATCATCGGAATCGACCGAATCTGAATGATCTGATCGGGTCTGATTCACTAGTTTGCAAGAATTCAGGTTCAGTGAGCAATAATTCTTCTTCTGAAGAGTCTGACTCTAAAGTATCCATCACGACATTTATGACTTGGGTCTGGGTGCTTGTTGAAGGCGACTTTTCAACCAACCCGATGCCCGTATCACTCAATAATTTGAGGTTGTGATTGATGTAAACCAATTTTGCTGCCCTTTCATTGGTGAGTCTGTTCCTCTTTTTTTTTATGTACATTCGTGTAAGTGCTGAATGATCGTTCACATGAGGCCGAAGAGCATGATAGCTCCAGAAATCTGACTGTAACTTTTGCCAGTGCTGTCTCACTGCAGAAGCCACTTCACCATGCAATTGGACTTACAGTAGCAAGGCAGTCCCAGAAAACTTTTTCTGGAAAAACCCCTCTTTGGCTCTGTACTGTGCCAGTTCTGCCAGAACACCCTGTTCAGCAATATTTTGCATTTTGGTGGCTGCGTTGTACACTTCTTTCGTAGCATCAGTCTGCAAAGGTCAAATAAAACATTTCAATATGGTAAATAATAATTGCTTAGTGGATTATAAGAAAACAGCTATCAGCTATCACTCTACCATTATTACCTTTTCATCTTCTGTAAGGTCACATCCTATGAAGCAAATTTGCTACTCCATGGACATCATACAAAGCAAATGCTGCAGGTCTTGCATAGGTTTTTTATTTTCTCTTCCTCGTCCTTTGAGAAAGTGCTTTTGGCGTTCAGTCAACGCTTTTGGCCAGAGACTTATCTACCTCCTTCTGTAAGCTAGTCATTATTGCAACACGTTGAGATAAATGAGAGACATCAGATTCTAAAGCCGTTATCCCATCAGCAATGGGAATGGGTTTGAGTAACTCATAAAAACCTTTCGCTTTGTCCCAAAAAACTTCAATTTTTTTAGGCCTTCACTTTTTTTCACAGCTGTAGCGAGATTTGCATCAATGGCCAGCTTCTTAATGGCCTTTTTGTTGGCAAGAAGACTTTTTAAACAATGTACTATCGAGCCCCATCTTGTTTGAATAGGCAGTTCAAAGTCAAATGGTTATCGTATTTTTCTTTTAGTCAGAAAAGATTAAATTTATAGAATGTGCAATGCAGCCATATGTGTATAAATGTGTACCGCAGTATTTTTGTCGTAACAGCTCCCATGCATATATTGGCTACGTTATCAGTGGTGATGCCAAACACTTTATGGGGATCCAGCTCTTCTATTACCTCGCCAAGAATTCGTGCAATATAATCAGCTGTACTAGTTTCGAAAATTTTAATATTGCTCCATCCATCAGCTATTATGGAGAGCGATTTTTTGCGGCTGTAATGAAACGAATGTAAAGGAGTTTCAATTTTTGACTGAAGTGCATAGGCTGCTATTTTTTTATCTTTGTCATC
Organism: Pissodes strobi; assembly: GCA_016904865.1. Lineage (NCBI taxonomy): Eukaryota > Metazoa > Arthropoda > Insecta > Coleoptera > Curculionidae > Pissodes > Pissodes strobi. The sequence goes on along the minus strand of MU185283.1, from coordinate 48,498 downwards.
TTCAAATAACAGATGAAGGTATATATTTCTAATACCGGATCTTAAACTATAAAGTAAGCCATTAATTCTTCTTATTTTAATGTCGATATTTTTTTCCAGTACATCATGTACGTATATTATAGGCAGGAAAATTAACTTTGAAATAACCTAAATCTTTTAAAGTAAAAGCATTTGTAAAATAAATGTGTATAGATTAAGGGTCAAATTAGCTTCTAAAAATATGTCACTCACCTTTTAATCATGCGATATGTGCTCTCTCATGGGACACCTTTCCCATGAAACATGCAGCCTAAGCATTTTCTTACGAAGCTTTCTCAGAAGAGTGCAAGCAAAGCATTCGTACCGAGCTTATAAATATACCCATATTTTTATATTATTAATATTTCTTTTTACTGTTTTCTAGCTAGTATATACTTAGCCTGATCAATTTTTTTTTTAAATAAAATTGCTTTTTAAAATGATGGAGATAAGTTGAGAGAAAGAGAAATATTACTTATGTAATATATCAATCGGTAGTTGTAGTTTAGAATATCTATAGACTCTGGTTGTAGTAATAAATCATACTTATGTAGAATTTGTTACAAAAATATGATTAACCTTTCAATGGCATAGCTTCGATTGCAATAATTTCATTTCTGGAGTGTAGGGCAGAGCAAACAAACACAGCGCATTGTGTAGCACTGGCAGTGCAAAACGGTCGACGCATGAGGGCCACATGCTCAAGGGGCTGAAATTGGCCTCTTGGCCATTAAGACATTTAATTAACAAAACAGAATTTTTGCACTTGGCTAGCATAATCAGGAGATGATTAATAGGGCTTCTCTCACAGTGGAAGCGGAAATAATGGAAATATGCAAATTTTATAACGGACGTACACGGACGACTACGCTCGAACTATCCGAACTACTTGCATTTTAATACAATCAGAGACAAGGGAGAGACTGGTAACTGGCCCCGTAAATTTATCCAATGTTCTTTATCTCTTTTTGTTTCATGTAACTTTCTATTCTTGTTTCTTTGTCATTCATCTAGGTAGGCGAACGTAGGTGGTGCAATCATCGCTTTCCTCGTGGTTACCAAGTTGCCTCCAGTTTCTGTATATAAATGTTGATGTTCTTTTTTTGCTCACGCTTGATTGAGAAATTTTCAGAAATTTGTGCTTTTTAGCAGACAATTTAAGATAATAGTGAAATGGATTGTGTTGAAGTGTGAATCTGCAACGTCTTTGTCCTTATATTATTTGCATTTGTCATTCAGTTGAACTTATGCCACTTTCGATTGTCGTTGCTTTCATTTCTTAAAGAAAGATTACACAGAAATGATAATCGAAAGTAGCATTAGTGCAATAATTAAATTTCTGTCATATCCACTTAATCGATAATTGAAAGCCTTTACAACTAATAATGAGAATAAATATTTATGTTTATATTAAATTTAATAAATAATGGTAAGGAAGATCCATAGTCTATTATTTGGCCATTCAGTTTTACAATGTTATTTATTTTAGTGATACTGATTCCTATTGTCAGTAAAATAATGTATATCAAAACCAAATAAATGACAATTTTCAGTTATATGGGAGTATTTATTTAATTGAACCTCCAAATTTTGAAGAAATGAACAAAAAAAAGAGAAGATGCTTAATTTGATTTTGGCGGGTAAATGACAGCGTCCGCCTCGTGCGCCATCTGCGTTCACCTGGTCTGAAGACAGACAAAGAAGGCAAGGCAGCTTTCTCTCTCTCGGATGATTTATTAACATTGAGTTGCGCGTCTCTCTTCTCTGAGACAAGCTCTCACAGTAGCTGCAGGTCGGTTCGCGCATATACTTGCGTACATTTTCGACGTGCGGACAGATCCCGTTGTGTTGGGGGAGTTGCGTTTATTCGCAGTTGGTTGAGAAAATTGAAAAGTATGGATACCGTCTTGTTAACGGGTTTTGTATCTCATTCAATATATAATTGAAGGTATCTTCTTGCATCCGAGAGTAACTAACAAACTGTTCTTCATTGATCCTTAAATCTTCCGAAATATGTTGAAATTCACCAAATTCGTTTCTTTTTCTGAGTAGTCCATTCACCCATACCCTTTTTCTTTTACGTATTCTTCGTCTCAGAATAGTATATTATTTTATATGGAGGAAAAGTGGTACTTTTCATGGCGCGCTCGTGTTTAACAGCCGAACGGAGTGAGGCTGGTAGTAGAGAGCAAGCCATGAAAAGTAACTTTTCCTCCAAATAAAATATGCTGTTTTTTCTTCAAATGTCGACAAATTAATGCAAAAACATCTCTTTTTAATAGTAATAATATCTAATTATTATTAAAGATAAGTGGGTTCGCAAGGCGGCTTAGACCAGTGTCGGTGAATAGGCACAGGTTGTTGCTATAGTAATGTAACATAAAGCTGTCAGTGGACACTGTCAACAATAATTATTTTTTTAAGATTGCGTCTCCGATTGGGTTTTAATTCCGTATTGATAAGCAGTTATTGAGTAAGTTCGATTAAATAATAACCAATTTGTTCCTAAATTAGTGATTTTTAGAAATGCAGTCACAAATTGAGTGATAAATACAAATTGTAGTTTAATAACTCTTGAGTTGTTGACGCTTATTTTGTTGTGTGTTTGTATTGTATCTATGTTGCTATGACAACACTTTTACCTTCGCCGGCGGAAAAGTGAAAAGTAAAGCTCCGGCGGAGGAAAAACGAAACTTCACGGCCGCCTACACAGTCGAGTAATGACGGATATACTGACGTTTGAAGAACAAAGTATTTTTCAACAAATATAAGTCACGAGCAGACATTTTACTTTATTCATACATTCTGTCCGCACCTATCGATCGCAGTCAACGTGTGAACTTGTTCGGATGTATGCGCAAGATCAAAATTTCGGACGGTTCCGCGCGTACCTGCATCCAGTGTGAGAGAAACCTAATAAAACTGTAGGACACCACTAATTTTTTTATGAGAAATGTATCAATCATTATTGAGCCTTGAAAGTAGGGTAATAAAATTCAGAAAAATACCATACTTTACAAGAACGTCGAAAAATTTTGAATACACCGATTAGTTAATATCTTGACTGCAATTTACCAAAATAAACATCAGGACTACAAATACCTTATTTATTTAAAAAAAATAAACTTACACCAACTCTTTTAGGACAATTAATCCTAGCTCAAATCAATTTGAGGCACTGATTACGCTTTTAGACCAATAAGAAGATTCTCTTGTTAGATATATATCTCATCGATATTATAAGAATAATAAATCAAAACAACATAAGACACTACTTGTTAACACTATGCCTTATAACTTTAAGATTAATATTAATATTAGGTATAGTCAGTAACTATGTGTAGGCAAATGAAATGATATCAAACTTATCCTAATCAGCGACAATATCAGTAGACCAATATCCAGTTTTTTAATAATACCCAACCAATAAATTAACCTGTGAGGTAAATATGTACATTTACAGACGTTATCTATAGGTAAACGATTTGAGCTCAGGACGATTCCGATATCAAGGCGACAAATTAAATTTGTAAATTTCAGTTATGTGAAATAAATTACTGCCATGAGCTTTACAGCCAATTACAGTAGAAAATTAACTCAATCAGCTACTCTGACACTAGCCAAATGAAATCTCTAACTAACTAAACATAAAATTAAGCATCGCTTTTAAAGGTAAGCTAGATCAGTAAATGAAATTAACGAGAATATAAACGATAGACGTCAAACGGCATAGTCGTTTAATTATAAATGCTTTAATTAAAATGATAGATAATGATAAGCTATATACGGTAATTAATACAAAGGACTTACAGTCGTTAATTATAAACTCATTAATTAAAACGATAAGTGGTAGTCAAGACAAACGACCTATGGTCGGTAATTATAAATTCATTATTTAAAATGATATATCACATCAGATCAAGAATTAAGGTCCTTAAATAAATAAAAATTGATTTTACTTGAATCTGGTCGAGTTGTAGTTAAATGAAATGATGAGTTGCACCTTCTCTTCCTATGAAGAACTGTCCACCGTGTGGTTGCGTCACCCTGACAAAAAACTTCGGTACGGCTAACTGACGATGACGGCGGGATTAGCTAGGTCAGCGTCGAAAGGAGGAGGAAGTGTTACCTCACAGAGGAATTCTATCCAATAAAAGGAATTCTGTCCCACAGAAGGACCCCTAAAAAAGGGTCATCACACTAGTTCCTCACGTACCGTTTATAGCCGATATGACCGATAATTTTAGAAAATAGGCATTCTTCTCAATTTGCTTAACGCATTAGTGCATACTGGACGTTTAAACGGACGCCACATGTGAAGCTAACTTAAGCTATCTTAACTTAACTAAAAATAGTCTGTTGATGTTATCTTTTTCTCGCAACATTCTTAATATAAAATTAATGCGATTTTTGTATAAAAATTACTGTATAAGAAAATCAGTTCTCTTTACATAAAACGTGGAAACGGTAAGTTATTTATTTATATTTTATATTCTTAGAATTTTTCAAGCACTTTCCTTGCAAACACATCTTTTTACATATCTATAGATTGTAGCGTAAAAGAAAAAGGGACTTTTATGATGTTGGTTATTCTGAAAAACGCTTTTGCTTTGTTCGTTCTTTATAACGGACACTATGCATCCAAGACCGTTCACTGTTTTCTTCAGATTGTCCCTTGCAGAGCTTATGCAATTTCTTGAAGCTGATTAGTCGCAAGAGTCAACTGATATGTTCACGATTCCACCAGCAGAGAATGACGATACTGATATTGATGTGGACCTAAGTGATGACGAACATCGGGCTGATTTGAACTGTTTGGGTCCCCAAATGCTTCGGACACAATGTGAAGTTCTACCTATGAAACAAAACAGAGATGTCAGACGACTTTCTGCAGAAGAATCTGATGATTCGAGCGATGAATATGTGCCTGTTGTGAAATATAGACGTCGAGATGAAAATGAATCCTCAGTTCCTAGATCTTTACCTGCCAATATTACAGAAAAAATTGCTATCAAAAAGGCTTTCACTTGGAAGAAAGACTTGCGTGCTTTCAACATAACACAGAAATGTGAGGAAGTTGCACCTTCTGATGCTGCCAGAAAATGCAAAATACCAAAAGCATTATTTCAGTTATTTTTCACTGAAGACCTAACAGTGTATATCAAAGATCAAATAAATATTTATTCTGTGCAGAAATTTTTTTTTTTAAATATTACATTTGACGAAATCTAGGTATTATTTCTTCTTCTTATACTGCATCTCCTATCGGAGGTTTGCTGTCATCACAGCAATCCGGACCTTGTTGACTGCAGCTCTGAACAGTTGAACATTGCCACAATGAAACCAATCCCTTAGGTTCCTTAGCCAGGACACACGGCGTCTGCCAGTGTTCCGCCTTCCACTAATCTATCCTTGGACTATCAGTTTTAGTGTCCTCTCATTATATGACCCAGATATTGAAGCTTTCTCTTTTTTATGGTGTTGACTATTTCGCACTCCTTCTGCATCCGGTGCAGCACTTCGGCATTAGTAACTATCGGTTCAGGGAATCCGCCACATTCTACGGTAGCACCACATTTCAAAGGCCTGCAGTTTGTCAATGTGGTTTTTCTTGAGGGTCCAAGCCTCAACTCCATACAAAAGCGCGAAAAAAACGTAACAATGAAGCATCCTCATCCTAAGTTCCATATTTATATCCCGACTCGTAAATAAATTTTTCATCTTTATAAATGTTGTTCTGGCTATCTCTATCCTTGTTCTTATCTCTCTTGTTTGATCACCCGTTTGTTCTACCCAAGTTTCTAAATATTTATATATCGGCATATTCTATACCATGTTGTTTGCCACCGTCCGGTTCACATGGTTCAAATTCTGTGGGAACTTTGTAACTACCATCAACTTGGTTTTCTTAAGGTTAATTTTTAGTCCGTATTCATTACATCGGTCATTTAATTTTTCCAAAAGGTGCTGCGTATCTTCAAGATTGCTCGTTAACAAGACGGTGTCATCAGCATATCTCATATTATTAATCACCTCTCCATTTATAACTATTCCCACTGACTCGTCTCCTAAGGTTTCCCTAAAAATAGCTTAAAGAGAAGCGGCGATAGGATCCAACCTTATCTCACACCACGACGAATCTCCATTTCTTCAGTTGGTTGGTTTCTACCATTGTATTAGCTTTTTGGCCCCAATATAGATTACTAATTATTCTAACATCGTCTGAGTCAATGTTTTTACTGACGAGCAGCCGATGTAATTTGTCATGTTTCACTTTGTCAAAGGCTTTCTCGAAATCGATGTAACAGGCATACACCTCTTGACTTATATCAAGACAGAGCTGGAAAAGAATCCCGAAAAGCGCCTCTCGTGTTCCCAGTCCTTCGCGGAATCCAAATTGTGTGTGCTTATGTCTTCCTCGAGTCTTCTGTAAATTCTTATGTGGATTATCTTCAAGAACAACTTTAAAGTGTGGCTCATAAGTGCGATGGTTTGGTCATCTGAGCATTCTCTTGGATTTGGTTTCTTGGGTACGAGCACAAAAGTGTATGTTAGCCATTGTTTAGGAATTTCTCCTTTATCATAAATGCGATTAAAAAGGTTCAGCAGGATGTCAATCACATCATCTGTCTGATCAGGACCAGCAGCTTTCCCGTATTTCACAGTTTCCAGAGCATATACTATTTCTGCTCTTAATATTTTTAGGTTGCTTGATTCTAAAACCGGTTTTGGTGGTCTTTCATCATCGAAGAGTTCTGACAGGTATGCTTTCCACCTTTCAAGTTTGCCCTTCACGTCAGTTATTATACGTCCATTTGCATCCTTGATAATATTACTAGCTGCCTTGCTCCTGTTGCGTCCAGCCATTTGCTTTATCCTTTTGTGCATGTGAAAGCTGTCAAATTTTCTTTCTAGTACTTCTATTTCCTCACATTGAGCTACTAGGTATTCTTCTTTTGCTTCCTTAATTTTTCTCTGTATTGTCTTATGTAGTGTTTTGTACTCATCTTTATTGTCTTTACTCTTTCTTCTCTCTTCCATAAGATCTAAAATTTCTGATGTTATCCAGGGCTATTTCTTGGTTCTCTTTTTAGTTAGATGTTTTTTAGCTATTGTTTCGAACCCTATTTGACTCTGCTTCCACTCTTCCTCCACACTGACTTCATTTGATGTGTTAATGTCCCTCATACATTCGTTGGTCTCTTTCTTAACCGTGTCATGGATTTCAGGATTCTTAAGGAGTTTTGGGTCTATGTAGTTGTTGAGACGTTTTGTAATCTTTTTTATCTTTATATTAAGTTTAGCTATAACTGGGTTGTGGTCGGAGTTAATATCAGCCCCTGGGTATGTTTTTGCAGCTTTGACTGCGTTCTTGTAGCAGTTGTTAATGAGGATGTAGTCTATCTGGTTTCTAACTCTATTTCCTGGGTTATCCGCAGGGGATTTTCAGGTATACAATCTACAATTTGGTAGTTTGAAGAAGGTATTTGTTACCAAGACATGTCTAACTTGACAGAACACTTACCAGTCGATCCCCCCTATTATTCCTTTCTCCCAGGCCAAAACTCCCTGTGTGTCCGTCGACCTTGACTTTGCCTACTTTGGCGTTGAAATCTCCCATAACTACTGTTATATTATTACTCTTTATGCTTCTAAAGATATCACCAAGCTCAGCATAAAAATCTTCAACTTCGTCGTCCTCCTTGTTTCAGACTCGATCTTGGTCGATTTTCTGAACAAAAAGAGATGTGCTCTTAGGCACTGAAATTTACCATAGGGCTAGTTCTAAAGTCATTTTGTAAATAAAACAAAAAGCTTTAGCATTATATGAATATTTTAATAAGTTACTTTACTTGAAAATAACGAAGCTCATAAATACACAAAATATAAACACTGAATAATGGTACGTAGTCAGTGCTACGATGTGAACAATATTAGTCGAGGCAAAGTTTCGACCTTGAATAATATGACATAAATAAAACTCTTAAAATCTAAAGCAATGCATAAACAGTGGTAGTACTACACTAATATATGGTTATAAACATAACCTTGAAGCTATGTACAGTTAAATGTCTGCTATGAGTTCCTGCGGAACAGCTACTTATCAACTATGTTAGCTGATTTAGCTTTGATATAAAATGCAACAATATACAAGCAATAATGACAGGATCAATATTACCTTAAAGTCCACCTAAAAGCTAATATGTACACTATGAACACCATTGACGAGAAACGTTCAATGTTCAGGAGGTTATCTTCTAACACTGGGGGAAAGTCACTTTGAAAAACACTAGATCTATGGCTAGCTTCTATTTACAATGTTCTTCAATTTCTTGCAAACAAGAATGACTGAAAGGTAGTGGTTTGACTGGTATGCAGTTAGTGCATATTGGCATGACATGAATGCCTTGTGAATGCGGCTTATTGGTGCACGCATGAATGATTATTAAGTATGCTGTGCAGGTAGCATAGGTAAGCTGAACTGCTGAAATCCGCGTATGGGATGTAGCCTTGTGATAGCTTGAGTATATTGGCAGACTAGTGCCTTTTAATCCTTATATGAGAATAAGGTATGAGTGGGTATGCAGACTAGTGCAGAGTAATCCTTATATCCTTATATTATATATATATTATATATAAGGATATATATAAGGCAAGAGTAGCAATCCAGTGGTATACTGGTAATATAGAATGTTGAAAATCCAATGGAAAATACCATTGGGGACTGTGCAGCGCATGGCACAGCCTTTGAGAGTTAGAGATCAGTGGGTCTCCAAAATGGCAGTAGATGCCGAGAAATACCTTTTTGCAGGCTTTGTGAGAATGTGATTGTAAACATGCTCGTTTACTTACTTGAGATTTCGAGACTAGGCTCTATTGAGTGTGGTGTGGTTCGAGACAGGGCTCGATTGTACAACTCCCATGGATGAAACCAATTGGGACGCCATTGCTCGGCGTGAGAATAATGGCATTAAGTTTGCCAATAAATACCTTATTGTAGGCTTGATGTGACAATGACTGTGGCAGGATATCACTATATCACTTGAGTAACGAACTAGAGATGATGAGGTGTCAACACGTGAAAACTTGCCGGCATGGCGCCTAGCCAGCCGGCTAGAAACGGGGGTGCGCCTTTTGCGACTTACATGGTCGAGGTTCAAGAGACGACTTACTCAATACTGAATTCTAGAACGTGGGAACTAGAGCAACTTGAAGAAGTTGTTAACGCCCCTTCCGGCGGGATGATATACATCCGCCGGAAATAGAAAGGGCGAATAATGTGAATACTGAGAAGTTATGTAAACATTTACGTCAGCGATTGTCTAAATTAACCTTATGAACTTTAACACAAATCCGGTCGAAATACGTTAACTAGTTTTTTTATTAAAATCGATTCTTAAAGATCATGAATATAGAAGCTAACTTGATTACCTCCGTTAAGAGACATTGATTGGTCGACTCGGTCGCCGGGGTATAGCGGGAAACGTTCTGATTGGTCAGATGAGTTTAGGATGCGGGGCCGGCTCCAAATGAGTAAAGGTGGTTACAACAGATGGCGCTACTAATACCGTCCGGATAAAGCGCGAAGCGCTATGATTGGTCGGAGGCCTTTTGAGGACGCTTAACTTTTAGCTTTCTAGACTGTCTAGCGCAGTGGATAAACGTGGTAAACAAGAGATGGCGTTAGTAGTATCGCCAACGCCAAGGTTTTAAATTGTTTGGAATGCGAGGACAGTGGCGTGGAATGTTAAACTGTACAAAAGTTAAATCGTTAGATTTGAAGAAGTGTTCAAAAATGGTTTTTGAACACTCCTTATCCGCTGTCTGTATAATGTCCATATTGCCTGCATGTGTTTTAAGTTGAAGCATCATTCTCTGTCTGAGTAAGGTATAAAATTTAAAACCGAGGCTGCAAAACCTTTATTGACTCCAACTTCATACAAATGCTTCGGGTCACTATTCCCAGAAAAATAGAATGTGCCGTTACTTGTTGCGCAGCTGCCACTTCCTGGCCATCTCACATCACTAACTGTCAGAACCCAGAATATCTACATTTAGTCTCAACATTTCCCTTACAATGTTGTCCAGTTTTGATGCAAACATACTTCTTGCATTCCACGTTCCGATCTTTATACTGTTTGCTGCTGCTTTCATAAACGTGTTCGCCACTGTTCCTCCCGGAGATCCGATGGGGAACTATTAACTCCGGAATATTTCGTTTTGAACATCTTCATGATTGCTGTGTAAGATTGTACTAAGAATACAGTATTTAATGCAGTGGTTTCCCCTTGCCTTCTGCATCCACATGCCGTTGGTCATTTTTTTTTTAATTCATTCGCCCTTAGGTATGATTTCTCATCCCTAGGACAAGTGAGTGCCCTTACTCTTACCGGCTCATCAACCCAAAGCTGTTGGCCAGCAAGAGGGGTCTACTTATTCCGGTAGATATTCGGTCGTCAGAGCCTCGTCAGTTATCTAGCAGGTTGTACCGGATAACATTCGTTATCATACGAGCAGGTAAGGTTGCCATTTGAGCTGGTACTATTCACCTTCGTCCCATACACCTCAATGTATTACTTGGAGCACTCTTATTTTCTGGATATTCTAAATACCCTAACAAGAGGATAAATTGCTCAAGCTTACCAGATGTGCCTATTATCCTACAAGACATTATTTGGCTGAACAGATTTGAGTCAATCCTGCGACGTTTTCATCTAAATGACAACAGTAAAATGGGAAATGAAACTGAACGCGATCGCTTATATAAATTTAGATTTCTTTTAGATCACCTAAACGTTACTTTTCAAAAGCATGGGAGATTAGATGAAAATTTGTCAATAGGCGAGATTATCATACCATATTATGGTAAGCACTGTGCGAAGCAGTTCAGAAAGTGCAAACCTATTCATTTTGGCTTTAAGAATTGGGTACTTTGCACAAGTTAGGGATATCTACTGACGTTTAAACTTTACACCGGCAAGTCGGCAAAAAGAGAAAGAATGTTTGGTATTGGTAGCGATACCGTTGTTTCTCTAATAAAACAAGGAAATATTCCCCGAAGGAGAGGTTTCTTCTCAGTTCCTTTTCGATAATAAATTCTCTTCAGTTCGTTTACTGTATCATCTAGCAGAGATGGGTTATTGTGCTACAGCTGCAATACAGGAATCAAGAGACGCAAAATGCCCCCTCCCTGAAAAGAAGTTTATGGAAAAGCAACCAAGAAGATATTACGAACATCAGATAGATGCAAATGACACTGTAGCTCTTATGAAATGGAAGGACAACAATGTGGTTCTGTGTTCTGTGCATAACAAATTAGACACCTTAGATAGAGGAACATATACGAGATACGCAAGAGATGCAAGGGAAAACATTACAGTTCCATAGTCTACAGCATTAGAAACATGGGTGGTGTCGACAAGATGGATGAGGTTGTTTCATCATATAGGACTAGAATACGTAAGAAAAGTGGTGGTGGCCCAGTTTTGCCTACCTGGTCGATGTTTCGGTATCAAACGCTTGACTTTTAATGAGAAGAGTAGATCCTTTCGTAGTTCTAAGGCTTTCTTAATTTTCGAAGATCAATCTCCTTGGATAAGTCATGGAATACTTTCATCGCTAGCAAAACTTATTATGCAGCCCAGCCAAAACATAAGATTCGAAGGCCACAACCAATTGATTGTCTATAATGACACTGAAAGAAGATGCGGCTACTACAGCAAAAAGGCTCATTTTATTTTTGAAAAGTGCAACGTTGGGCTTCATCCTAAGATTTGCTTTACAAATTATCACACTTTTGTGATATTACATTATGACGTCCATTATCACGGACGTCATTTTTTTTAAATAAAAAAGAAAATTATTTAAGACTATACCACTTAAGAAGAAACCTACAAAAGAAATCTCAGATAAGAGACGATCTTGGCTTTATGCAGTAATGGGTTAATAATACTGTAACGACGCAATCAGGCAGTAGTTAGACCAGAGGGACAAAAATAGTAAAGATAAATTCCGATATGGAAAGCGGCCTGCTCCCCTTGAGAGTGTCCATTGGAGAAGGGCTATCAATTTTCTCACCAACGAATATATACCACCTTTGTCATGTGGCGCCTTAAATGAATGTACCGTGCCTGTCGATGGGATTCGAACACCTGGAGTGAGGTCACGAGAAGTAAGGTCGCGAGAGTATTGATAACACAAATCAACCAGTAAAATGATAAAATCGCAATATTCCATATTGTATTCAGTAACATTTGCAACGTTAGAACATTTGGGGGATGGATGTCAAGTAATTTCCTGTATGGTAATTAATGTGCTTTGTGCTTTAGTAAGTCTAATGTATCTAATCACTGGACCCCTCAGAAATCAAATTGTAATCATTTACGTAGCTTGTTGAATGTGATGATTCATATTCTTTATTCTTATCATTTACTTCATCAGGATCTGAGATGTATTATACTGGTTGATATTTTCCATGGTTTATGTGCATTCTTATAAAGAAAAAACTCTATATTTTAAGTACTACTCAAACTGTTTTTTTCGGATATCTACTAACATTGTATTAATTAATATAGCAACACAGCTATATTAATTTATGCTACAAGGTTATCTTCTTAAAGAGATCATAATATGAATTGTTTATAAAAATAAATTATACGAATTTCCAGTATGCATAGATATTCAAGGACAAATTACTTGCGCGTGTCTATCTAATTAATTACGATGTGCATTAGTTAAAAGAAGATGATGACAACAATAGTCTGCGACAAAAATGATTCTTATAGATGTATGAATTGCCTTAAAAATTCTTATTTTTAATTATGTTTTAAGTCATAACACGGATGTAACGTTAAAGTAGTTTAAAATTTTAATTAACAAAAATTATGAAATATTTACTATTAAGTATATAAAATTTGCAAACTGGGCTCCATACACTTTTAACGTCCTATCTCCAAAACTAAAAAGGATTTTTAATGCGGTTTTCAAGATATTAGGGTACATTTCATAGCCTATCGGCTAGGCTACCGAGTGTTTTGAATATTGTACACATTTTGTATGTATGATTTATTTGACTTTTTAGCACACGGTTTAAATATAACACTTGTAATTATAAAGCATTAACAAAAGCTAGTTTCGGGTATATAGAGTGCTCCATCAGCAAGTATCAAAACAAAAATCCCCTTTTTTCAGATGGAACACCTTCAACTGCTTCCGAAATATTGATAATTGAAAATCGATATTTTGGCCAACTCTTGAGCAAGATAGCTTGATTGTTTGACGTTACAAAAAAGTTTAATTCGGAAAGTTATTGGATATATAAACAATATTTATTTCAATTTAATTTAATTAAACAACGACAATTAAATCAACCAATAATAAATAAAACGATTCAGCGAATTGAAATATTTCCAAAATATTAGTGTAAATAATAGAATTAATTAGTCAATATATGCTCAAATTGGCTTCCATATGCCTGAACCCAGCACTGGTAAAGTCTATACGAAGAACAACAACAAAGTACAGAGCAAATATACTGAGTACTGACAAAACTAACAAAACAAACTTGTCAAAACACGTGAACTGAAACCACGCAGTACAGCACTGACTGTCGTTAAAATCATATGATTTAAATGCTCTAACTCTAAAAACAATTAAGGGATTTCGCAGGGACCAATGAAATGCGCTAGTTTTCTAATACCGCCCACATTTTATGCGGACAGACTTCTCAAGTCAACGTAGACTATCTACGATAAGGTGACCAGACGTCCCGCATTTTGCGGGGTCGTCCTTTCTTTTAGTAAGCTGTCCAGCATTTCATGCGTCCCGCAAAATGTCCCGCATTTTCAGTTTGAAGAGCAAGTTTAACCTTTTGTAATATTTTTGACTATATAGATATTTTGCTGTATCGATACGAAGAATCCGATCTTGACGGAAGCTGGAACCTTAGTTACTCCCGATTTTAAAGCGTCGCCTAATCTAGCCTCAGAAAGGACTTCCGCTTCATCTTCGGTAGAGTGAACACGTGTCGGGTATCGGCTCTTTCGTCTTCAATTTGGGGGGCGCATGGTGAACGTTCGGGGACCGTTTTGTATCCTCGAGGAAGAATCGGACGTCCAGCCGGGGGCTTGAGCCTTAAAAATCCGTGCATGTACAAGATTTATATGTGTGTGAATGTCCAGCCGGTGGTGTTCGAACCTTAAAATAAGCCGTGCATGTACAAGTCGGAGCCTCCAGGAGTATATACTTGACATACTGGAGGGTCTCAAAATAATATCTCTGTCCACCAGGGTGTAACCAATCTGGAAGGGTCGCTCCAGCTCTTGCTAAGCCTGGACAGGGGTCTTTACTGGCTGAGTTGCTCACGCAAAGGCCAACAGAGAGTCGTACTACTACGACTAGCCTAAGAAAAAGAAGAAAAGAGTTTTAACGATGGCAGATCCAATTTTCGACACCGTTTTCGACGATCCGATTTTCGGGAATCACTGAGTCGTTGGCGTGTCTGGCCCATTGTTACCAGGTCTACTGTTTTTGCAGTAGATCTACTCTTTTTGACCTTTGTCTACTGTTCTACTTCCTCAAACGTACATTCTACTGATATTTCAAGAAAAACAGAATACTTGAATAAACATCCTTAAACTACAAAAAATAAAAAATTAAACAGAAATCAGAAATCCTAAAATTCTAACATTTAACATCTTAAATAAAACAGGTTAAAATTAAAATACGCAGTAAATATTTTGTGCAATAAATAGTTTGTGGTGGGATTACGTTGGTATTCTTGGGCAGCTCTAAAAGATGGCACCACCACCACAAGTTCTATATATAGATATAGGGGATTCACCTGCTCGTTCTTTGAATCGTTTAAATATACTCTGGCCTCTGGCCACCGTTTGCCGTTTAATCGTTTAGTCAGTTTAGTCATTTTTCGAAACAAGATATTTTTTATAACAAATTTTAAAAAATTGTTGAGTATTTTTGGAGTCTACCAAGCACGAGAAAGAGTATTCACGGGCGCAAATGAAATATGGACGATCGAGAAAACGCAGTTAAGCGTAAAAGCACTTTTATTAGTTAAATATAATCTGCATATCATTGCCAACATGCCGAAAATAATTAAATTTTGAAAAAAGTTGACCGCTCAGAGGAATATGTTTAAAAAAATTGAATTTATATTACGTAGTTTTTTTCATTTATTAGTATGGATAATTATTAATGTATAAAAAAATAGTTTTTAAAATTTTGTTTTATTCTTTGCTGAATTTTAGAAAAAACAGGTCGTGCGCATTGGCATTTTACGATCCTTGGCACAAATGCCACAAATAGTGCACTATGTAAAAATCGACCTCTCCTATTGGTCGATCCATCTCGTATTACAATATGTCTTCGTGATGCAATCAATTTCTGTCAAGAGCTTTCGTGGTGTAGAGGTTTAGATAGCTGGGTCTCACCTGGACGGCCCGGGTTCCAAACCCTGTTGCTTTTTTTTATTTTTTTTTTTAAGATTATGTTTCTAAACAGTTTTTTTCTTGATTTTGGGTATGTCTTGGGTTAGTTTGGGTTAGCACCTGGTTAGTTTCCTTTTCTTGAGCCCCCGAAGCGAGTGGAGGGCCATGCGGATCGACCAATAGGAGAGGCCGATTTTTATATGGTGCTCTATTTGTGTAAAGGATCTTATAACGTGGCGCATTGCTACCTTCGGCACCATCTATCTTATCCCTTCTTCCGTCCCGCATTGGTCAACAAAAATTCTGTTCACCTTAATCTACGAGGAGCCGTCAATACGGATTTTAATTTTTATTTCATGCATTTCAATGCAAATCTATAAGAAATTGATCGTACCCCAATTTCCTAGGCGTTTACACTGACTTCGTATAGACTTTAACAATTTTCTAAGTTCTTGATCTGGATAGCCTACCATAAGTGGATCGTTTATAGCATTAAATTGGATCAGAAAGGTCTCCTAGAAGACTTCAATGTTTGCAAAAGTAGGATCGTTTTCAAATTTAGAATCGATCTTGGTCGATTTTCTAAACAAACAGAGATGTGCTCGTAGGCAGTATAATTTACCATAGGGCTAGTTCTAAAGTAATTTTGTAAATAAAACAAAAAGCTTTAGCACTATATGAATATTTTAATAAGTTATTTTACTTGACAACAACTGGAAGCTCATAAATAAACAAAATATAAACATTAAATCAATGTACGTAGTCAGTGCTACGACAGAGTATAACAAATGTTATACTCGGGCTACGATATGAACAATATCAGTCGAGGCAAAGTATCGCCCTTGAAGAATATGACAAAAATATTAGTCTTAAAAACTAAAGCATTGCGTAAACAGTTGTAATACTAAACAAGTATATGCTTATAAACATAACCTTGAAGCTATGTACAGTTAAACGCTCATTAAAGTCCCTGTGGAACTGCTACGTATGAGCTCGGTTAGCTGAGAGAACCTTGAGATGAAATACAGTAAGATACAAGCAATAATATCAGGATAAATATTACCTCAAAGTCCACCTATAAGCTACTATGTACACTATGTTCACAGTTGACGAGAAACGTTCAATGTTCAGCAGTTTATCTTCCAATATTGGGGGAAAGTCACCCACTTGCTAGGTCTCTTGCTAGCTTCTATATACAATGTGGTTCGATTTCTTGCAAATATGAATGACTTAAATGTAGTGGTTTGAATCTGGTATGCAGTTATTGCATAATAACATGACTTGGATGCCTTGTGAAATGCGGGTTTTTGACACACGCATAAATGATTGTAAAACACGCTATGCAGGTCGCATAAGTAAGCTGAAATCTGCGTATGGGATTAGCATTTGTGAGATATTGGCAGACAAGTGCCGAGTAACCCTTATATGAGAATAAGGCCAGATAATATTTGCAGACTAGTGCAGAGTAATCCTTATATTAGAATAAGGTCAGAGTATAGCAACCCAGTGTTATACTCTGATAGAGAATGTTAAACACCCATGGACAAGACCAAGGGAACGCTAGCACAGCGATGGTACCGCCTTTGAGGGAACGTGAATGTAAACGTGTGTGTTTACTTACTTGAGATTCGAGACGAGACTTGATTAATATTGGTTACAGACAAGACTCTATTGTGAGAACTCCCATGGGCGATTGCCATGGGGCGCTGGTATAGCGATTGTACAGCGTCTTACTTGAGAGAGAGTGATCGCAAACCTGTGAGTTTACTTGCTTGGGTTTCGAGACAGGACTTGATTACTTGTGGTTAGAGACAAGACTCTAATGTGATGAACTCCCATGGACGAGACCAAATGGGGACGCCAGTACAGCGTCTTACTTGTAAGAGTAATGGCAGTCAGGGTGCCGATAAATACCCTTTTGTAGGCTTGAGATGTCGATGATTATGGCTGTATACCACTATATCACATGAGTAAAGAACTAGAGAGATTATGAGGTCTCAAAACGTGAAAACTTGCCGGCATGGCCAGCGCGGGAACAGCGCCTTCAGCGCGACTTACATGGTTGAGTTTCGAGAGACTACTTCATACTGAATTCTAGAACGTGATCGTGATCAACTCGAGGAAGTTGTTAACACTTATGTCTACGGGCTAACCCATAACTCTGAGCCGAGTAATGTGGGTTGCCTAAATTAACTTTTCGCATGGCCCTCCGCTCGCTTCGCTCGCTACGGGGCTCAAGAAAAGGAAACTAACCAGGTGCTAACCCAAGACATACCCAAAATCATGAAAACAAAAACAGTTTAGAAATATAACCTTAAAAAAAAATAAAAAAATCGACGGGATTTGAACACGACTGGTTGTATCGCGAAGTACATGAAAACAGTTTATTGGGCAATCCTGCTCAGAGTTATGGGTCAGCCCCCAGACATAATTGTTGTTAAAACCCCTTGTCACCGCCCCTTCTGGCGGGATAATCTACATCGCTCCGGAAATAGAAAGGGCAATAATGTAAATATAGAGATATTGAGTAACAACTTAGCATGACCGGTTGTCTAAATTAATATTATGAATTTTAATACAAATCCGGTTGAAATCTGCTGAATAATTCTCATGAAATTCGATTATTAAAGATCGGAATTTTACTTACCCCTAGAAAATTCTAAAACTTCCTAACTATAATGCTATGAAGTTTTTGGTTGGGTGAAGTGGCTATCCTGTAGGATGCGCTGTGATTGGTCGGCTTGGAGTAGGATACGCGGCCGGGTTCAGATGAGTAAACGTGATTACAACAGATGGCGCTAGTAATATCGCGGTTTTTTGTAGAAAGCGCTGTGATTGGTCAGATGAGTTTAGAGGTCGTGTGGCTTTTAGCGATCTAGACTAGCTGACGGCTGACGCAGTGGATAAACGTTGTAAACGAGATATGGCGTTAGTGGTATCGCAAAGGTTTTTAATGTTTCTTTCGCCTGCGAGCAGTGGCGTGGAATGTAAAAATTGTACAAATGAAATCGTTAGATTTGAGAGAGTGTTCAAAATGGTTTTTGAACACACTTGATAAATAGTTTAATAGAAAAACAAAAATAAGTATTTGCGCGAGTTTTAGCCTTAAATTAGCGTCTTAATTTAGGCTTGGGATCCTGTTTCATCATTTACGTTTATTTTTCATCCAAATTTTGCAAAAAAAATTAAAGTGAACCAGGATAGAGCTTAAGAAGTAGGTGGGGGGTCAGTAAAATTCATTTTCCTCGTTTTTGCAGAAATTGTATTTTTGTTTTTTTATATCTTCTTTAATGTAGAAAATATTGCCACTGTAAGTATTCAAATAGCCACCCTGTGTACATCCTTGTAAACAAGGAGTAATTTGTTTATAAATATTTAATTTTTTTACTGACTCTGTATAAAATATTTAATGTTTATTTATTTATATACAGGTAATAAATCAATATATGTACAAGATTTTAACTTCAATAAGAGACCACAACAATTGTCCGCAAATTCCAATTTAATGTAAAACTACCGTAATTATTTTATAAAGTTTGAAGCATTTTTATAATCAAGCAGTACGTACGTATTTAATTAAATGTTTTACTTTATTATTGGGGGTAATAGACACGTGTAGTACAAAAGCATATAGAGAAAATTATTACACCAGTTTGCACTTTTAACTGTTTTTGCCAAATTACTATTTAAAACACAATAAAAAAGCCTTCTTATAAAATTAGATATTCTATATCTTTGTTTTCTCTTAAACACGAGACATTTCGATAAAGAAGCAATTTTTAACACACTCATATGAATTTTGAAATTCTGTATATGAATTACTTTACATCCTGAATACACATACCATTTTATATTTATTCCATAAGGTGAACATTTTCCTTATATAACAATAGGAAATAGAATTATTTGCGTTTATCAATTCACATTTAAACACAAAATATCGCAAATTTCGTAAGAAGAAACTTCCGATACATTTTGATTAGAAAGCGATACGCCACTGGTGATGGCATGAAAACGAAAAGAGAGTGAAACCTTGGTGCATATTGAAGTGACGTCCCTGGAATCTAGTGAATAATCGGACTCTCCTATGAATCTGTATAGGTATGGATAATATAAACATAAAGATATTCTATTAACCATGTAGAAGTAATTTCAAAAAAATTCAATAAAAAATCTTCAAATCACTCAAGCTTTCTAAGATAGTTTCGTCTGCCGCCCCTAAAGAAATTATTACAAGCCGCCACTGCTATTAACTAATATAAATCGTTAGTTTTCGAAGCATCATTTATAAGAACCTTGACAACATCCTTTACGACTTCGAAAATGGGCATGCGTGTCTACTTTTGGACTTGGATAATAATAGTCGAATATATATCCTTCGATATATCTAATTACATATTATTTTAGAACAGTCAGTAATCTTAGATGCACATTTCTTGCGAAAAGTACAATGTATAGCAAATGGAAAACAATGATATTATAGGTAAAATCATATTTTTATTTATTGGAAATATTTCGAAATATTTCATAAGCACAATAATAATGTTACATGGCGTCTGAAAATATCAGAATAAGCAAACTAATGATTAAAAAAATTTAAAAGTAAAATACAGCTATGCCATTTTATTTCAACAACATGAAAAAACACGATGAATGAGAATGTCCATGCCACAAAAATGTACGTGAGAATGACCAGTCAGCTGTTTCTTTTCATGCTATTGTTTCTCTTGCATATTCCACCAACGAAAATTGCATGACATCATTGCCGTTTTTTCCATTTCGTACCTAGTCACGAGGCAAAATATGACCCTAATTAATCAGCGCCATTTAGCAGATATGCCAAAAGCCTAGATTGAACATCTTATATACCAAAGAAAATAGTAGCTACACAATAGAACAATCGTTCTTGTGTAAAAACCTGCACCGCGAGAGGCGCTGCTTCGATGTAATTAACTACACTGACCGGCACGAAAAACGGGCACTTCAATATTTTAACGAATTTTAAACATCCATAACTTTTTTATTTCTGAACCGATTGTAATGAACCTTTAAGAAATTTGTAGGTTATTTTATCGATTTAAAGTCACTTATTTTAAATGAAACAGAAAAGAGTGCCTGTTTCATATTATACGAGAAGAAGATGCTGTTTTTTGAGCTTAGGTTTGAAACACCCTGTGGAGTTATTCAACAGGCCAGAAAATTTAAAATGCGGTTAGCTGTCAAGGTTTGACTTTTCTCGACATTTTGTTTTTTGGTTCATCTCGATCGCTTTATTTTCGTCAGAGATAATAATGTTTAAGAAGTAATTTTGAAATAGTTTTTATTTTACCTTAAACATTTTAAGTTATTAAACAATAACACAACAAAATGACATTAAAAATACTGCAACAGTATTAATATCGAGTGTTACCCCACGAGCTTGAATGACAGTGTCTATTCTTCTCGGCATACTTTGTACCAAGCGACTAATATCTTCCTGGGGGATAACTGATCATTGCTCGGAGAGTGCTCTACGCAATTCATCCACGGTTCTGGGGGCCGGTATTAGATTTCGAATTCTCCTACCGATCGGGTGCAAATTTGGGCTATGTGGTGGCCAGTCTATTTGTGGGATGTTTGCGTTGTTCAGGTAATCTATAACGCGCATTATCTTGCATAAGAAGAAAACCATTTCCTACCAACTGTGCATATTATGTAACAACATAATCTGCTAGTATCTCGTTGATGTACCTTTCAGCATTGAGAGCTCCCCTGGGAATAAGATATAACTCAGTGCGTAATTTCATAGAAATGTCGGCCCACCCCATGACTGAACTTCCTTGAAAACTTCCTCTGGGACTGAATGTACATTCGGCATAACGTTCACCTGCTCGTCGCCATACTATTTCTCTTCCATCTGGAGACCCTAAACAAAATCTTGATTCGTCGGTAAATAATACACGACTCCACTCATTTTCATCCAAGTTTTGGTGTTCTCTGGCAAATCGCATCCGAGTGAGCCGATGTCCCCTGTTAAGCTCGGGTTCCGTAGCGGGTCTCCTCGATAGAAGATTTGCGCTATTAAGCCTTCTTCTAACAGTTCGTTCACTTACGTTTACACGTCTTACATGATGTAATTCATTTCGTATTTGTATTGCTGATAAACGTCGATTCCTCAGCGATAGAGTTACCATGAAGTGATCATCTCTGTTAGAAGTTCTTCTACGAAGACATGTCCCTGGACGCCTGCTGTAGGAACATGTCTCGAGGAAGTGGTCGTAAACACGTTGCACTGTACTTCGCGCACAC
>MU185283.1:0-13169 GCA_016904865.1 Pissodes strobi | reverse complement strand
TAAGCGTCGTTGGTATAGATATTTGGTACTCTCTTCTATAAGGCTCTCAAGGTTATATTTGGGGTATTCTATCAGTTCACTGTTTTCGTCTTCCCTACACTGAGTTCTTTGGTCTGTATGCCATCTAGGTATGTATAATTTTGCTTTTAGGAGGTAGTGGTCTGATCCACCTGTGGCTCCTCTTTTTACTCGTATGTCCTGTAATTTAAAGTAGCTTCGTTGTTTTAGAATCAGGTAATCTATAATTGACTTCAGCTGTCTTGTTGGTTGTTCCCAGGTGTACTTATGTATCCATTTATGTTTGTAGAATCCATTGGTAATTTTCATTTCATTGTGCGTACAGAGATTGATTAAGCGCATACCATTATCATTTATATTATCTTCTCCGTATGGCCCTACTACTCTGTTATTGATCTTTTTTCCTGTGCGGCTATTAAAGTCCCCTAGCATTATGACATCTCTTGTATCTCCGATATCTGTTAATACCTCATTAAGTTTTTCAAAGAATGCATCCTTTGTTGCTACAGGTTCATCATCTGAGATGGTATATATTCCCAGTACCGTTATTCGTCTTCCACATATATGCAGATTCACCCTGATTATATTTTCGTCTATTGGTTCCCAATTAGTTATTTTATTTTTAAATTTTTTATTTATAAGTATTGACACTCCTCGTTTTGCGCGACCATCCTTGGGGACCCCACTAAATATGTGTATGTACCTTCCAATTATTTCCGTTCCGTTACCTTTTCGTTTTGTTTCTGTGAGTGTTAGTATGTCAATTTTTAACTTCTCCGTTTCCGATATTATTTCTGCCATTCTTCCTCTACTCCCTTGAACATTCCACGTGCCACAAATCATGATCTTTTTCTTTGCCGTGTGTCGTTTATCATGTGATCCGTCCGTAGCTCCGAGGCTTTCTCTAGATTTTTTGGTAAGTTAACAGATTTTCCAAGTGATGGTACATCGCCTCAACCCCCAACCTGGAGGACCAGGTGTTTTATTTTTCGGGGTGTTCAGCCCCTAGACTGATTGTCGACCATGACTAGAGAGCTCAGTCTGCCCTTTTGATTCAGCTCGTTTGTTCCTTCACCGTTGGGATTTTACTTCCCTCTTTCGCTTTTGGATCCTTGGCTTCCTCTTCGCCTGTACCCTAGGCAGGGGCCCTCACAGGGTGCTATCATCCGGGCCAGATGAACCCTGGTTTTTTTAACGAGGTTGTTACTCCTCCCCCTCACCACTTTTGCAACCTGGCTTGGGACAGGCTTAGGCGGGTTTCGCATTTATATTTTATATGCCTTTTTATATAAGTACTAAAAAGCACGGTGGTGGGGTTATTATTATTACAGCATGGAAACATTTGGAGCCAAGGCCTATTAAAATTTACTTTCATAATATGGAGCAAATTTGTATATTGTTTTCATCAGGTGGTAAAGTTGATTACATTTTAGACTTAGTGTATATCCCCAAAGTTTGACGCAGTATTGCAGGGTGATGGAGTCTTTGATTGATGAGTATCCAGGTCTGTTATTACAGCTGGTGATTATAACCTACCAGATGCAGTTTGGTTACATTCTGCATCATTGATTAACAGTCAGGTTTCTTCTCCTGCGTTAGTTGTAAGTGATAATTTCCACTTTCTTTGATTTACGCTAAGATAACCCCAAAGAGTAATGGTGTGTTTTTGAATTTAGTTTTTTCTAATATTTTGCATTTAAATGTAGGTAGGGCCACTGATCGGATTGTGAAGGATAGTGTCCATTAGCTTTATGATATTGATATACCTGTTGTTTATAATGGTCTTACTTTTTGATGTAACCTTCAATTTTATAATTTTAAAAATGCTAATCTGGTTGGCTTTAATGATTGTTTGGCATCCTTATTGGATTAGGGTATTGTTTTTGCCAGTGGTGACTCAAACATTGCTTGTGAATATTTTTATGAATGTTTTTACAGGGTGCTCAATATGTGTGTACCTATTAAAACATTCAAGAGAAGCAACTTTTCTTCTTGGTTCTCTTCTGAGTTACGAAGAATGATTGTGCTTAATAAAGTAGTTCACAAACGTTTTAGGGAATCGCATGAATCATATGTACAGGGTCATCCAACGAGGACCAAACGGGGGCTAATTTTCAACCTTCCTCGTATTTAAAAAAAAATCAAAATAGCCAATTTCTTTATTCTTGTCCCTAGAATTTATAAATGTGATCAAAAAAATAATCGATAAAAAACAAATGAACTATGTGATAAAGTTATAAAATTTTAAATAGAACCCTAGGTTTAAAATAGCACCAAAACGTTTTAATTACCTATAGTTTTCAAATATCGCCCCTTTAAACACATAAAGTGTGCATGCGGGATTTTCAAAGCCAAAATATTCCGGTGGCTGTAGATGCTTATGTGGAAAACCTAATTTGTCACTGTCGTAATAATTTCTGCTAATTTATGATGAAGTTGACACTTGATGAACTATTTAAAATAATCACCTTATTCTATAAAAGTGGGGAAAATGCCAGGAAAACTCAAATAAGATATTTGAACGAATATGGCAGCATTATCTCCATCAATTCTATACTAAGTTTGAAACGTGTATTTGAAGAAATGAAATATTTACATGATAGAGAGAGAACTTCTAATGTAAGATGGTTCCGGGATCAGGTTATACTAAATTATTTTAGAATAAACCCTAGCCATCAAGCAGTCAGGGATATTCGTTATTTTTTATTTTATTTTATTTTATTGATATGTAAACATCTTACGCGGCGGTATGAGGGTAAATCTCGGCAAATGGGACGGAAATGTGTAAACCGATGTGACATCATAACCCATGCGCATTGAGGAGCAAGTTAATCCAGGACAGCCGCGAAGGACGGCCGCGATTGCAACGACTCAAGTGGCGCTTCTAAAAAGCTAGCCGCTGGGGCGGTATTAGATTTTCATGTACATGATGTCGATATAGGATATATGTTTACACATCAATGTCTGGAGTGCTAGCAGACTCGCACAATTTTTTTTTACCTGACGACGCCTTCCGTTCAAATAAGACCGAAACAAATTTATTAAATCATCCGAAAAACCAAATGAGTCAAGTTTATTGAGCAGAATTGCATGGTCAAGTCGGTCGAATGCCTTGGAAAAATCTGTAAATATAGAGTCCACCTGACAGCCCTGATCAAAGGCCTCGGCGACAAATTGCGTCAGACAAGTTAGATTAGACGTGGTCGACTTTCCCTTGAGAAACCCGTGTTGATAATTTGCAGTGCCTGTTTAGTCTAAAATACAAATTATTTCGAAACATTTGGAAAAATTATTAATTATACTTTCATAGTTTTCAATTCTTTGCCTGTTACGTTTTTTAAATACCGGAGTTATCTTGGATTGTTTCCAAATATCCGGAAATTGGGAATTTCTTAACGACAAATTGAAAATGAGAGTAAGGGGTTTGGCCAAGACGTATGCACAATCATGCAAAAAGAAGGCCGGTATTTTGTTCGGACCCACGGTTCCTTTTGGTTTAAATTTCTTTAAGCAACGCAAAACGTCATCCTCCTCGGCGCCGTGTACTGCAACCATATTAATGCTACTGGGTGTCACATCATAAATGCGTGTGGAATGTATGAGGATTGAAAAAATTCAACAAAAGCATTTGCAATATCGCGGGGATTCATAAAGACTGTTTGACCCAAAGACATTTCCTCCGAAAGCTGCTTATTATTTTTCTTGCTATTTATTAACTGCCAAAAATTTAATGGATTAGACACAATGCGATTTTCAACGTTTTCACAATATTTTTTAAAGGCATAATCAATACCAAGTTTAACAAAACTCTAACAAATGACTATTATTTTGTATTCGCTTATACTTCTTCCAGAGGCCGAACTTTTTCTTTATGTTTTTATTATGTTAGAGTTAAGCCAAGGGGGATACTCTTTTCTGCGTCTTATTGTTTTTGGCACAAAAATATCTAATATTTCGTAAAATAAAATAATTCACAAGTGGAGTTAACATCATGTGCCGTTTTCAAGAAATCCCAGTCCACACGAGACATATGCATTTAAAGACCCACAAAATCCGCCCATCTAAAATTATAATACACATTGTTAATTTTCTGTTTATTAAATTTTTTCTCGAGCCCCAAGTGACAATACACCGCCAGGGGGGGATGATGATTATCCACAGGCAGTAACACATCCTCAGCTCTTTCAACTTCACATGAATATGACATAGTATTACACAATATCAAATCTAATAAGCGATTATGGTTATGGACCAAAGAGATGACAAGCTTCTTTTGGGATGATCTAAAGAACCTTAAGACCATATGAATTGAAACATTTGAAACCATTCCGAATTCGACCCGTGCAGCTTTTAACGGCAGACCAAAAGGAGTGCCGCTTTCAGTTTGTTGCTCAACTTCTTATGAGAGAACAAGAAGTAGACGAAAACTTATTTCAAAAAATTGTTTGAACTGATGAGGTCACTTTCACAATATCAGGAATGTTTAATAGGTATAATTCACGTTTCTGGGTCCAACAGAATCCCAGCAAGTCCCAACAAATTTTAAAGGCAGATCATCTGTGCATGTGTGGTTTGGTATCATACAAAATAAAGTAGTCGGGCCAATATTTTTTGACGGCTTTTACAAAACGAAATATAACACCTTTTAGAAGAACTACCTTGGCAATGTGCCGAAATATCATTAACACGACAGCGCACCACCTCATGCAGTTCGGAATGTAGTGGATTTTTTAAATCTCCGACACCAAGAATGGATTGGCCGTACTGGAACAGGTGGCCATAAAACAGCCCAGATATAACAATAATGGACACGTTTTTATGGGGTCATTTAAAAAAAGTTTACCGGAGAAGAAACGCAAGTATTCAGGAAACTAGAAACAAAATTACCAAGCAAATTCAGAGGTTAAATAGGGACAATCATATAATTGAGGGTAGTTTGGAAAGACTGAAGAGGAGTTATAGCGCATGTTTTTAAAATAATGGGGGATATTTTGAACATATGGATTATTAATTAATACATTTATAATGGTTTGCTTAAAGTTTATTGTTTTGTTCTGAAGTGATTATAATATAGGTATTCTATTATGAAATTGCATGTTTTTTATTACCTATAGATATATTACCACAGTTTATACCGTACCCGAATCAGTTGTACAACTCTGAGCCGGCACCTTTGATGTTAGTGAAGCCAAATTCTATTTTTTCATGGATTCTCATATTTCGAGCATGCGAATTATTAGTTGGAAACGTCAGAATTATACGGCCACCTGGGCCGTGGACATAGTCGAACTAGGATCTAATTATAGGCATATAACTAAGTCTATGGATTTAATACACATAATTCGCGAAAGCACTCCACAAAAAGCACTACAAACAAAGCCGACTCTTGAACAAACAAGATGGTAGTTTTCGCTTCTCGGTTCCTTTTGAATCAACATACTTTCCTGTCGCCGCGCAGAAAATCAATAATCGAGATCTCATTTGAATACAAGCGTAATACAAGCCTGTTTTATGGTTAATTCTCGCCAACACTATCTCTATTTCTTTCTCTTTACAGGCGGTATCTTATTGAAATGAGACATGAGAACTGATGTTTTATTTATAAAGGCAGCGTTAACTCATTGAGCGCAGGCGCAAGATAAGAACTCCCAGCTCTCCTATTGGTTGAAGCGCTTGGCTTCAAAACACGTGGAGAGTTGTTTAACTGATTCGGGTACGGTATAAACTGTGATATTACCAATTATATTGTTCTGTAATATCGTTTATTTCATTGAACAAGAGTTCTTTTGTTGATTTCATGATCACATTTTTCTTTATAGTGACTTGTTTACTTACAATGTTTCATAAAAATATAGTCATGGCAGTTGGCAACTTATGGTTGACAACACATTGACAGTGACACTAATTTTTCACTGTTCTTCACAGGTTGTATAATTGTTTCCTGATTTTTACACTGTTAATTAATATTCCAATTTTTACACAAGGGCATCGAAAAATGTTCCAGATAAGCATACCATATTACATTTAACTTTTTTCTGATTAGCGATCTTAACATAAAAAATACAAGGAACATAAAAATAAAATAATAAACCATTTAAAATTTTATAACTTTATCACATAGTTTATTTGCTTTTTATGGAATATTTTTTGATCACATTTATAAATTAATTCTACGGAAAAGAATAAACAAAATGGCTATTTTGGATGTTTTAAAAATATGAGAAAGGTCGAAAATTAGCCCCTGTTCTGTCCTCTTTGGATGTCCCTGTACTTTGGTGCTGCTTAAGTTGACTTTGGTTCTGGTTAATAAAATTATCTAATGGGAGTTATTATATTATTATTATCAATTTTTCTTGTGTCTAAGGTTTATATGAAGTTTTCGTGTTAAAATCATGTACAGATTAACCCCTTTTAATATTGACTTTCAATTATGAAACACCCTATATTTGTATAATAAAAACAGTCACATTTCTTAATAGTATATTATGATATAAGTGTATAAGAGGGCCTTTAAAGCACGCGCGACATATTTCAAAACACGACGCGCAGCGGAGTGTTTTGTAAGTAGCAAGGGCCTTAAAGGCCTCTTATACACGTATATCATACGCTATTTTTTATTAGGAATGCATCATAATCTCAAAAATGTTTTAAATATTAAACTTAAGGGATATATTGACGAATATATTAGTCTGTCACATTTGACATGATCAAATGTTTCTATAGCAACCTTTAAAAAAGTAGGCGCATCTTTAAATATCATTTTAAGCACGCTGCAGCGTGCGATAATCGTTGATTATGATGCATGCGTAATAAAATAGTTATTTATGCAACAAGTGTGTAAAGTGAATCTTTTTTTATGAATGGGAATATTGTCGCATGAGCCGTAGGCGAATGCGACAATCCCATGAATAAAAAAAGGGTACTTTACACATGAGTAGCATACAAAATTTTTTCTACTATCGAAAAATATATGAAAAAATAAAAATAATGTTATATTACTTTACGCACTAGTGCGTAAAATAAATTATTTTACGCACTAGTGCGTAAAATATATTATTTTACGCACTGCCCTAAACGTCAAAAAATATGTCAGTAAACGTCAAAAAATATGTCAGCTTTACTTTACGCACTAGTGCGTAAAATACCTTACTTTACGCACTGCACATTAAAAAGGCCTATTTTACGAATCTTAGAGAGTGCGTAAAGTGAGTATTTTACGCACGGTAGTAGAAAAAATATATTATAACTACATATTATGCAACGCAATTCAAAATCGTGTCATATTCATGCTGGTAATATAATACGCATTCAGTTCACAAAGAATGGCCTGAAGAAGAATTTAACTCATTTGACCCTATACACGAACAAACTCGAGGTCTTTAGGAATAATGTATTCATTAAAGCAGTTCACGTCAGGCAATTGAATGCCAGACCTATAGGCTCCCGTCCATTTTTCCTGGGGTGTTACTTGGATTTAATACTAATGATAATGATAATATATATTAATAGATGTAAACAACAAAAGTACTCTTACATTAGAGTAATTAGGAGTATTTACCATCACGATATCTAAATCAACTAAACTGCTAAACATAAATAGTGCATCAAGGAAATTTTTAATCAACATTCTATTCTTATTTTAATTACGACGCAAAATATAAAGATGCAGTTTTCGGCATTGCAAAAGTTTGTCATCTCCGAGAATTTGCAAAACAAATTGTTATTTTTCTTTTATCACATCAAAATGATGTTTGACAAAATACATAAAAACAGTTTTTAGCGATCTTTGATTTGTTAATTTCTTTTTAATATACAGGATTTTTTGAATATTTCCGCATTTTTAAATAAGTGAAACTTAACGTGACACCCTATAAATAGGACTGATATATATAGCCCCATGTATAAACTGTGGTTCAGTTAAAATGTTCGCTCGAATAGCAGCAAAACGTGCTGTTCTCCTCTGGCCAAAGGTCAAATTCCTTTTTGGGCCAATTTCTCTTCTTGTATGCACAAATATTATAGAATATTTAGTGCACCTCAGGTATCTTTGTCCAAGATTGGACAAAGACCTCCTTTGGGCTTTTTTAAGCAATTCCTCGAAGCCAGAAAGATAGCGTCCCCTTTCGAAAATTGAACATAAGATGGCGGATTGACCATTGACATTCCTGGTAGAATAGTTTCTGCAATCAAGTTTAACCCAATTCTTCGAACTTATGGTTTCCGTAGAACAAACAAAAGCTAAGTTGGAACGAAGTAAAATCTGTCCCCGTTGAAGATAAAGGTAAAGCAGTCAAAGTTCAAAGGTACGACGTGTGAACGTTGCTAAGTTGGTGAAAACTAAATGTAATAAATTAATTAAAGACAGAAAACTCATTTCAAATTAACCAATGAAGACTTTTTACTAGATATTAATAATTAAGAAACCTTTTGTAATATTAGTTGTATGCTTGAATGAACGAATGATTGGAAGTATTATTCTAAGAATTGTACCTATATAATTTCTATTTAACATAGAAAACGCTGTTTATTTATATCTATAATATTCAAATGCAACTTACACCTGCATTATTAAAGTAAATCAAGCCGAATACATGTTTCAATTCCTCTCACTACCCTATAGTAATACAGTTTATTAAAAGTGGTTAATTAAGATACCACACCCTTCTTTATGGATTTAAACAATAATAAAATCACGTGTTTATCCCGACCAGATATGTTAAATCAATGATTAACCTATGAAGTATATATATGTATATAGCCAGTAAACATCTATAGGTAAACCCGAAGTGAGCTCAGTTCTATACCGCTATTAAGGCAAAAAATTAAAGTTGCAAATTGCAGTTATGTGAAACAATTCACTGCTATGAGGCTTACAGACAGTTACAGAAAAAATAAATCAATTAATTATCATAACATTAGCAAAATACATTCTTCACTCGAGATAATATCAGATGTGATAATGAATAAAATAAGTATCTAAAAGAAAATATGGTAAGAAACATAAATAAATGTGATACACAATAATAGATAACCTAAACCTGTTTATCGGCAAGCTCAATAACGGTAATAGGTACGGTACAAGATAGCAAACGACCTATAGTCGTTTAACAGTAAGTTCATTAAACAAAAGCTGTCAGCAACGGTAATAAGTACGATATCAGAAAATAGACGACCTACAGGCGTTTAACAGTAAATTCATTAAACAAAACGATAGATAACGGTACTAGGTACTATATAAGAAAATAGATGACCTACAATCGTTTAACGATAAATTCAGACAAAATAATAAAATAAGGTTTAAGTTCCCTATGTAGACATCGGAAAATTGGGGAAATCTAAAAGGTCGGAGTACGAAAATCTCGGTGTCCGAGATTGTTATTTGTCAGGCTTGAAGGAACGTCAGAAAAGGAAAATAAAACAAGGTAATAAATTGTAGACAAAACTGAAGTAAAAAAAGGATCGGGGCGAGGCTCAAAATGCGTCCATTTTATTGCGACAGTCAACTCCAAAGCATGTAATTTTGTCGTTTAGTCTTTCAAAGAAAACTTTATGTTTTTTGTAAGCCTGCGATAAAATATCACAGTTGTTAAACCTTCGCAAAGATAAGCTAAAAATTGGAATTAAGTAAGTTCAAGCGTGTGAGTAATTTAGATTCACTAATTGGCTTTGAGGAAGATATTTTAATTTTGTTTTTTTCCGTTTCCTTTTGAATGTAACTGTCTCAATTGCATTGAGCCACATTTATGGAAGGGAATATGAGACTTTCTCACTGAATAGACATTGAGAATCATCACTAGGCAGGCAGTGATAATTAGAACTGGCGCACTTTCAAAGCAAGGGTAATCTTGACAAACTAACTAAAATTAAATCGATCTGAGATGCACAAATGGTGTACTGGGCATGAATACTCCATCTATGCCTTAAGGCGGCTCCACACGCAACGGTAAATCCGAAGGCCAACCTTGAGGCGGCCGGAAAATCCTAACGTGTGTATTGAGATTTCCGTCGAGGTATACCTGTGGTGCTGATCCTGAAGGCCCTCGATCCTAATACCAAATCTCGTTCGACTTGCCTCTCTGCTTCTTTTTGTCTGGCGGTCCAACCGGAATGTGTGGGGAGTCTGGAGGTAGGCCTTGAGGCGACTCAGTGCCGTCAGTACTTCCGTCCAATCTGGTTATTTTTAAGCGACATATTAAATCTAGTTTTCTTTTGACAATTAAATGTTTATGTTGTAAATTTTATTTGGTCATGGCCCGTGCAAGACGCAATCAAGAGGAATTTATAGCTCTGTTCAGAGATTCGCCTGCTTGTGGCAAACTACATCAAAAGATTATCATGACCGTTTAAAAGTGGAAGCTGTTTACGAAATATTAGCGAAAAAAATGAAAGAAGTGGAGTCTTTGGCAAACAAAGATTGTGTAATTAAAAAAAATTAATAATATGCGTAGCAGTTTTCGAAAAGAATTAAAAAAGATAAAGGAATCGATGAGAACAGGAAGCGGTGCAGACGAAATATAGCAGCCAAATTTGTGATATTTTCAACTTTTCCAATTGAATAACCAGGTACTTTCACAGCTAACAATAAACCCACAACTGCAAGAGCATCGTCTGTCGATGCCATCACGCCCAACAACATGAACAAACTGGAACGCCGCAAGGCTGTCCGCCACATTTTCCGCATTTTTTCCCCTTCATTTTAGGTTCTCCTCGAGCTCTCGCGCCTCAAAGTTGACCTTAGATTTTACCGTTGCGTGTGGAGCCTCCTTTAGGCTGATGCTGCTGGGCCTGTGCGATCTTAAGGTATGTGAATTTTATACCTGTATTTATTTCCTAGACAAGTATATATCAGCTAAGTATTTTCTACTATAATTTACTTCATTTTAGCACACCTAGCCTGAAATTATGATTTCAATTTGTTAAGAATATTTCACCACTTCACCCATTAATTTCAATCGTTTGTGAACTTCGTCCTTCCATATTTCTGCTGTATCTCAAACTCTCTTTTGTCCAGTCGCAGTTGATGTTTCTTCGCGTTATTTTGGTTGTTGAAGGAGTTCTCAGATTTTGTAGTTATCAACACTATGTTAGGAGGTAACGATTCTTCCTTAACATTTGCCTCGGTTATGTTTACGAAGTTAAATCAACGAAAAACATGAAATAAATAGAATATTAAAATAAAGTACCCATACATGAGTAGCCGACATTTTGGAAAACAGCGGAAGGGGTAGTGCTGAGTTGCTATTTTCTATTTCTGTAAAATAACTTGGTCTCCAAAACCTGCGTTTTTATACCAGAATGAAGTAAGTATATTAGGTCTCATGGTTCCTGAAATATCCCATTATCACTACAATACAACCGCTATTTAAAAGCATGTTCAGGAAGTCGGCCCGGATCCGCAAACCAAGCTAAATTACTTCCCTAATGATCCAAAGACATAAATCAAAAATAAAATTTCCGGGACAACAATTTTTTTACGGGAGTATATCAAGGGGCTGGGATTATGCGCCGCGCCGCACCATTTTATCACAAACTCAGCTCATTAAACAAAAACGTTGTTGAAAATTACCGCGTTACCCGTACATGATTCATCCCCGTGAAACCCTCTTGATGCGAAACTAGTCGTTTGAGCCGCCATTTTTTCTGTGAAAGAAAACATCTGGGATCAATGGGTATAACATATCAAAAGATACGAATTTTGACCGAAACCACTTTTCAATGCATTTAGTGCGTCTATTCAATAGTGGTATCCCGTTTGGAATCCGTCATTTCGTCTTCGAGTAGTTATCATCAACTTTTTTTTTTAAATACGAATTTTATATTTTTATCGGTTTTGAGATGATATTGGCGTTATTAATATGAATGTGTGTTTTTATTTTTTTTAATTCCTTTTCTTGTTTTTATAAATTTATTTTTAATTATTTGTTTTGCTTTTGAGGTAAAAAATAAACGAACCTGTTTATTTTATTTATTGTTTTTTACTGTCTTTTCCACTTAACACAAAAATAAATTAAAATATTTTAATATGAAAATTTGAAAAGTAACAAATTATTTAAAATAAGCAAAATGAGTAATTAAAAAAAATTAAGAATAAAATTTCAAGAAAATTAAGCACATATTCATTTTAATAACGCCAATATCATCTGCAATCGATAAAAATTTAAAGTTCTTATATAGAAAAAGAAAGTTGATGATGACCCCTTAAAGACGAAAAGTCGGATTTCAAACTGGATACCAGCATTGGATAGAGGGGAAAAAGTGGCAATGCAAAAGTGCAATTCAATTTGAAATTCGTTTTGAAATAAGCTCTGGAAAAAAATTAAACGATTTTTCAATATTTCAGTTTTTGTCGGATATTTCCGGAAATACTGGGAATTTTAAAACTTTGTAAATGGCATATTGTTAGGCACCTAACTGCACAATTTCGCTCTAATTTGACCGACACTGTATCTATTACGGTTTTCAAGTTCTCCATACATATACACGAATTCGAGCCACCCTGTACCTACATTTATAGAGTGCAATATTTAAAATAACTTCCTAATTCTGTGCTAAAAAAAGTACGTATTTTTAAATAAAAATGCAAGATTTTAATCGTTTACAAAAACAATGTTATATTTGCAATTTGTCCACAGGTCAAAATAATAACTTTATCTACATACTAAATATCTACTTAATCATTTATTATTTACTATATTGTTACATAGCGGCTTTGATGGATGGTCAGATAGAAAATTGAGTAATTAACATATAAGGATTACATTTTTCACGTTTATCCTATCGATAAATCGTAATAATTGTCAAAATTTTGTACAATAATGATGACTAAAAACCAAACGAGCCCCTCTCCGGCCTGTCGAAGCGCCTATGATTAGACTTGGCAGTCTAAGAATCCTCTTATCAAATTAAATTCCCTTTACAATGTTGACTAGCCGTATGTGCTGAAGATATTACATTGTAAACCGGGCTTTAGATTTTTAAAGAGGAAGTTGCCAGAGGATATAAGGCGAACCATCCGAGGATGATTAGCATTTACGAATGGGAGCAGCTAACATGAGTCATCCGTATGTCATTCTTTTGATTAAGCTAACATGCAGGCGTTGTTGAATTTGTATTACATGTGGTCTCCTATATATTTAATAGATACTTATTAG
>MU185282.1:97054-117642 GCA_016904865.1 Pissodes strobi | reverse complement strand
ATTTCTACCCGGAATTTAAACATTAATAGAACTTTCAAATCTCAAGATGAAGTATTTTGTCGCATTCAATACAAAATCAACGATGATTTACATGCGTGATAAAATTTTAAAAGTATATATTATTATTAACAAAGATCAGTAGCGGCTAAACCGATGAGACTGATCCAAAATTAGTAAAGTCACATTAATTAACTAATAGATACACAATAACAGTAGAATAACACAAATAACAATAACCATCACAATCAATTAACATACATTGACCTATATCACAGTCTATCCCAAAAGTTAGATGGTATAATGGACTATAATGTTTGCAGTATTTTTGAATTCTTCATCTAGACGATTCTTGAATTGGTTAATTGATCTCGCTGAGATAGTGTCCTCTTGCAGGTTGTACACCACTCGGTTGCTTATATAGTTTCTTCTTTGAAGCTTATTGCATTTCTCTTTTTCCAATTTCTTGGTATGTCCTGTTCCGATGAACATTGAAAATATTTTCGCAAGAGTAATTCCCACTAGTCCACTTGTATGCCTCTATCAAGTCACCTCTAAGTCTTCGATCTTTGTGTCTGGAGTTGCAGAATGGAAATCCTCTCCAAATAACTGCAGCCCTGCAATTCTGGAGGAATTTTAGTTACCTTTCTTTGTACTTTTCCAAAAGTTCTATATCTTTGACAAAGTATGGGTTCCAAACTGGCATTACAAATTCTATTGTAGGCCTTATATAAGTTTTATATAGTTTGGAGATCATTTCCTTTGAATGGTCTTTGAATGCAATTCTTATCAGATAAATCATAGTGTTGGCCTTTTTGTGATTTTAGAAATGTGGGTTTCCCATTTTAAATCTGAAGTCATAAAAACGCCAAGATCTTTTTGGACTGTAACCGTCTGAAGACTTTCTCCTTTGATGTAATATACACTCTCTGGACTACCCGGACCTATGTGTAGTACTGTACATTTATTATGATTTAGGGGGAACAACCAATTATCCGACCAGTTGCTGATTGTGTCAATATCTCTCTGCAAGACTTCTTGACCTTCGAGTGAATTGCAATAATATTTTGCATCATCTGCAAAGTATTCTACAGGTGAGATTATATCACTGGCCAAGTCACTAGTCAATATGATGAATAACACTGGTTCCAGCACAGAACACTGTGGCACTCCACTAATAGCAGGATGATTTTTTGATACTTGACCATTAACTCCTGGCGCAGAACTGCCTATCCATTAGAAAGCCCTTGATCCAACTGAGTAGATTCCCCCTAACTCCCAGGTGTTCTAATTTTAGAAATAGGCTCTTATGTGGCACTTTATCGAATGCTTTCGCATAGTCCAAGTATATAACATCTGTTGGTTCACCGTTATCATGCCAAGTTGTACACTGATTTAGGGATGAGAGCAGGTTCGGCACTACTGACCGTTTTGGTAAAAAACCATGTTGTGATGAGGGAAATAATCTATTATTTAAACAGAACTCAGTGATCTCTCTGGTTATTATTTTTTCCATCACTTTGCAGATATTACTAGTAAGACTTACTGGCCTGTAATGTGCTAGATCATGTTTGCTCCCTTTTTTGAACAGTGGTGTCACTATCGCATGCTTCCAGGTGTTCGGTACAACTCCAGTGTCCATTGATATTGCCGGCACTTCATCACTTCCAGGACTTGAATCAGTCTTCAGACAGTGGATGGCCCATTAACTGGTAACAGGTGTAAAAAACACTGTTTGCAATTCTGAAGTCACCCTAGGAGTTGTTAGGGTTGTATTGTTATTGCCCGGATTTTGGCTGAACACACTCTTGAACTGGTTAGCAAACCTCTCGGCTATCTCTAACCTTACAGAGGCTACTTCTTTTAGGTTGATTGAAGTATTATTTGAATATAAAGACCTCTTGATATAAGCATAGAATCTCTTATCACCAGCCGTAAGTAAACTATTCTCATATGCTTTTCTAGCTTCAGTCATTAAAGATTTCAGACGGTTATTTTCAGTTCTGTAACTTCTGTAGTTAGCATCATTCTTACTTGCAGTATATTTGTCTCACAAGCACTTTTTCTCCTTAATTTCTTTAAACAAATGATCATTTATCCGCGGTTTTACAGATTTTTTTCCCCTTTTTTGCAGTGGTATGAATTGGTTCATGGTATCAAGAGTTACTTTAGAGAATAGTGTGCACATAAATCTAAATTGTTCACAGGAGTAAAAAATTCTTGATTTGATTTGATAAGTGGTCATTTATTGCATTATAGTTTGCTTTCCAGACGTTCCTCTTTTCCAATTTATATGTTTTTCCCAGTTTGATATTAATTTGAGCTGATGCCATAATAACTACATGATCACTAATACCCAACGGTGGTTCTGACTTAATTGATTTGAGAAATTTTTTGTCGCTAATTAGTAACAAGTCTAGTAGTGATTTCTGATCATCGCGTATCCTCGTTGGAAAGGTAACTAGCTGTTTCAAATTTATCTCTCTATATGCACCTAGGAAATCCAAGGATTTTTGATCTTGTGATGTTAGTGTTAAGGTGTTCCAATCAATTTCCGGGTAATTAAAATCGCCAAATATAAGAGTATTTCCCTTAATATCAGCCACCTGCTTAATAAATTCCAAATTTTCAACACTGTTGATCTTTCCCACTTCCTACTAATAATCTCTGGCTCCTAATATGAACATTCAGCCACAATATATTTATTGATGGTATCATATTATTAACAAGAGACTCATTAACACAAGCGGTCATCTTGGTGCAGTTAATTTCCTCCTCCACATAAATAATCACTCCACCCCCTTCATATTATATCTATATTGTGCAAATGTGTATAGCCTGGTATCGAAATGCTATCTTTGTTTAAATCATTCATCCAAGTTTCACTTATTAAAATAAACGTGGGAGTTGTGTTGATAACTCTCAGTTTCAATTCATCCATCTTAGTATACTTAGCATTGGTGTAAAGGAAAGTAAATTTCAAGAAAGTTGGATTTATTAGTTTTTTTGATTAGACTTAAAGGAAATTATTTTAGATACCTGATTAGTATATTTTATTTTGATACTTGTCTCTCCTTTTGCTTTACGTTCTTCCAACTCCTCTATCAGCTTCCTAAGATGCTCTCTTTGCAAAATTGTTTGGTCTGCTTTTACATATGTTAGAGTCACTCTGTATTTTGTTCTTGTTTCTGATTAAATAAAAAGCATTCTCTCTAGTTGGAAAGATTATTTTAAATAGTCTGATTTTTCCCTCTTGATATTTGCCTAGTCTGTAAAGTTTTTGATTGTTTATTACAATGTTTCCATTGCACTGGTGTAGCACTTCAGCCACCTTGGATTGTTCTTCTCTAATTCTTTCTTCTCTATCTTCTTTCAGCAACGCCAAATACTAAAATATGGGATCTGACTTGTCTTTCCTGCATTTCTGATAAAGTGGGTTCAACTGAAAAATTTTGGTTTAATTGTTGATTCGGTTCATGAACGCCTTTTAATGAATCAGCAAGCACTTTAAATTCATCTTTCAACATTACTTCTGCATGTATTTTTTCCTCAATCTTTTTAATTCGTTGGTTTTCATATGTGACCTCTGCATAACTTCTGTTTACCTTTTTTTATTCGTTGTCTATGATAGTGATCTTTTTTCCCATTTTTGAAACTTATCTTTTAGAGAGTTTATTTCTGTGGAGATCTGGAGAATGTTATCGACCTTCTACTCCACTATCTTCAGTTTCTTCTGTATGTAGATAATATACAGATAAAATAATTATTATTATACATTATTATACAACAATTAAATTATAAAAAGTTATATTCTTCGTCATCTGAGGAACTGTCATCACCTCTTGACAATATAATTAAAGGGTCAATATGCCACATTTCCTCCTCCTCTTTAATCACATGCTGAACTGATTTTCGCCAGTTCTCTGGTGCCACTTCCTTAATGGCTTGATCAAACAGTAGCTTAACATCTTCATCATTTTAAATATCGTGTTTTGTCTTGCTGCAAATCCTTTCACTTGCGCCCATATAAGTTGTATAGGATTTAGTTCGCAATGATATGGCGGTAAGCGCAGCACAGTTTCATTATATTTTTCTGCTATATCTTCCATGGCATATTTCATAAAACGGTTTTTGTGTAAATTTGCTATGGCTAGTAGTTCTTTCTTTACCAAATTGGGTTCAAACTCAATACCTTTGTTAGTTAGCCAGTCGATTTCTTGTTTTCTCCAAGATGAAGTTGGTGTCTCCTCTATGCGCCGTGAATGATAACTTGCGTTATCCATAACCACCACCGAATCAGCCGGAACAAATTTCATCATTTCACCAAAATAGTCTTCGAAAACATCCGAATTCATGTCCCCATTGTAACCTCCCTTCCGGCACACTTTCTTTTAAAAATTCCTCTTCAGTTCCAGTGTGTGCAATTATTATTAGTCTCTTCCCTTTTCCCGAAGGCACTTTAATACCCGTTGATAGGCCCTCCATGAAAGCTTGGCGGGTACTCGTTATATTTTTGTCTTGCCAAACTTTTGTACTGTGTAACCTTCATTAATCCACGTCTCATCAAGAATTTTTTTTTTGCTCCCTGCGTACTGCTTTATACTTCTCAAGTACTTTCGTCGCCAGCAAATAATTTCATCGTTTTCCAGTAAAAGTGCTTTTCGGTTATGCTTTTCCCAGGCAAAATCCATATTTTTAAAGCTCTCCATACGAATTTTCTAGTTATCAAAGGAATACTGTCACCTTGGCCAAGCTCCAGCAACATTTTAGCTAAGGTGGGTGGGTATTTTTTTTGGTGTCTTGATCAAGGGCGTTTGCTGGTCTTCCTGGTTCCACTTGTCCTGCTACTTTTTTCTCCCGCAATAATTTGAACACGGAGGACTTTCCAATTAAAGTTATTTGGGAACATCGTTCAACAATTATGATTGCTTGGACCATTCTAAGAAATCAATGTTGTCTAAACTGTAGAAATTGTGACATGTAGGGTGTTGATATTTAAAAAACGCCTTTTGCTCGTATTTCGAAAAATCCATTTATTAAAACAGCAAATCTAGAATACTAGAAAGTGCACGAAGGGTTGCATGTCACAACTATTAAAAAGTTTTCATTTCGGGCCCATCACGAATGCAAGCAGGCGTAAGCATATCGTTTTTTCTCAAAAATGCCTTATCCTGGCAACTTTTGAATAGATGTAAAATCAAATATTTATGAGCCCTCCTATATGCAATCTGCCTTAATACACAACCACCGCAATTAAATGTTCCTGAATGTCCATATTTTTTAATTGTGAGCAATTAACTCACATATTTGAAAACGTCAAAGTCATAACCATTATTTAAAGAATGCAATGTGCTAGAAGCTGCGACTACTTACCGACAAATCCTAAAGGTCCATTTTCAAAAAAGTTTTGATAATTGGTTGTTATGGTAGGGAATGAATAGACATCTCTATACTCGAAATTGGTTAAATCTTGTTGTTTAACAATCTTGCGTGCAGAATAGTTAGTGCCGCACGATTCCTTATAGTTTCTCTCTACTGGCATACCTTCAAACATACAGAACATACTAAGATAGAGAAGATATAATACCAATGATAATCATTTATTTGCTCCTGTATAATCATATAAAGTAAATATACAATTATACCTCATTTAGAGGTGTTCAACGTGTCACACAATTTAAAATCATTACTGTTACGAATAAAATCACAATTTAAAACAAATATAAATTTGAAAAATAAATACACTTACAATTACAAATAGGTTTCTAACCCTCACAATCGAATCGAAATACTCTCTCACACAGTAAAAAGGATCCAGTAAAAACTTTTTCATCCTTTAAAAAAAAAAAATATGTGGCAAACTCCTGACATCAACAGGTACTTTATTCCATATTTTGAGGATACTACAATGTACATTCCATTGTACATAGGTGTATTTTGTATTTTCCACCCAAAAATTGTATTTTTTCTAATATTATATGTATGTGTCTTTATTATTAAACAATGATTATTCTTACAAACAAATTTTATTGACTCCAAGATATACAAAACTGTCATTAGTTTTTTATCCCTAAGACTGGCCTGCAGCTATCCCTCTGATCCATCCTAAATATTATTTTCAAGCACCTCTTTTGCAGTATCCGCATTCTCCCTACATCCACTGAATTCCCCCAAAAAATAATGCCATATCTTACCCTTGACATTATATGTGCATGATACACATTCAAACCTGCCTGTACCCCAACTTCATTTACTAAAATTCTAACTGCATAGCAGCACCTTGAATTTCCACAGACAACTTCTCAATATGACTTTTCCAGTCCAAACGCTGATCTATCACCATATTCAAAAATAATACGCTGCTTGTTGTTCTAAAGGCTACATTCGCCACATTGTAAACTGTAGGAATAGTTTCCCTTGTCGAGTATTTAGTTACTTGCATCTTGTCCACGTTCAACAATAGATTATTGACCCTGGACCACTCCTGGAGGCTCCAAGATGCCGCTCAATATGACCCTCTGCAGCTTTCGCTGATCGTAAGTGAGGTATCATCAGCATACATTATTACCTGATTTTTGACTACTTCTGGCAATTCGTTTGTATACAATATATACAGGCTGAGGTACACCTCTTTTGACCATCTCCAAATCTGACTTTACGCCTATGCCCACTTCATTCCTTGCCACCACACGTTGCAATCTGTTGTGCAGATAGAATGTCATAAGCTTTTGCGCCACTCCCCTAATACCATAACGCTCCAGTTTCCAATGAGAACACCGTAATCTACACTGTCAAATGATTTGGACAGGTCCAAACAAACCGTAAGTGTTTTTATTCTGGTTCAGTGAGACAAGTACTCTTTTCAATGCTAAGTAAATAGCTTTTATTGTTGAACTATATGTTCTGAAGTCAAACTGACAGTCAACAATCACAGCATTCCTATCCAGAAATTCGACAAACCTCTCATGTAAGAGTCTTTCAAACACCTTACTCACATTCGAAAGAATGAACACTGGACGGTAGTTTTTGAGGTTATCATCTTGTAAAAACTGCCTTCACATGAGCAATTTTTAACTTAGCGGGAAAAACACCAGCCTGAAAGCAAAGGTGAACATGGACCAATGGTTCTGAAATTAAATCTCCTACTTTCTTTAAAATAGAGACCGGTACCTCGTCTTCTCCCACTGACTTCTTATATTTAAGTCCCTGTATACACTTATGCATTTTCTGACCTGTTGTTGCTCTTAAAAAAATTGAATTGTGGTTAGTTGTTATGTAACGATAATCTGTTGCTTCATTCCCATTTATCTCAGAGCAGGCCTTTAGAAGTGTATCGTTTACACTATTTGATATTGTTTTATCTGATTTATTCTTAACTTTGACCCTAATGTCCTCTAACACTATCTTCCTTCTGTCTCTTTTTTCATTATTTTATTAATCACTGCCCATGCTGCTTTGTCCTTACTCTCAGATTTCTCTATAAACTTTGTGTTATGTATAATTTTAGCTTGTTTAATAACCCTGTTTAGTACCCCTGCATATGTGTTATAATATTCGTTGCTCACCTCATTATT
Organism: Pissodes strobi; assembly: GCA_016904865.1. Lineage (NCBI taxonomy): Eukaryota > Metazoa > Arthropoda > Insecta > Coleoptera > Curculionidae > Pissodes > Pissodes strobi. The sequence goes on along the minus strand of MU185282.1, from coordinate 110,071 downwards.
GAACCTTTGCTTAAAAAGCTGCCGCTATCTTGCACAAGAATTCCTTATGACTGCTGTGAGCCAAAATTTTGTTTGCGTCCTTCCTGGTTTAGGTTTCCGCTCCGGTATTACCCCATCCACGACTGCTCTTATCCTATTAATAAAAACTTCATACGCTCGGTCTGCCTCTTTCAAACACAGTACAGGCTCCCACGACTCACTCAAAAGCTCGAGACGATACTGTTCCAGCTTCGACCTTGAAAAGAATCGCCTTAGAATTAGTGGGTCTTCCTTTTTGTTTGAATTCATGCCCCCTTAATCCTAAGGAACTGAGCATGATGATCCGAGAGTGCAGAAACTGCAACCGAGCTGCTTTCGTGTTCAAAATTAATAAAAAAATTGTCCAGCAGAGTGGCTGTGATCTTAGTCACTCTCGTGGGTTCATCAGGTTAAAAGCCAAAAGAAAGGCAAAAAAAACTATCTTTTATTGCTAGGTTCAAGTAAGATTATATTAAAGTCGCCACATATCTCATAAAACTGAAATCTTACCTGGAGGTGTGAGAGAATATTTTCGAGACGTTCCATGAAAATATCAAAATCACCAAGACCCGTTCGATATACACCTATAACAATACTACGCTCATTCCTATTTATAATACAAGCAGATTCAATATTTCCTTCTACTGATTTCCCTTCCACTTCATTCAATGTGTCCAACGTTAGAGTTTTCTTCGCCAGGATGCAAGATCCATAATGTTGCATATTTTCTCTCGCGTACCAGGACCTTACACTGTAACCTTCAATTCCAATATAATTCAACTCATCTCCCTTCATCCAGTGCTCCGTCAAGCAGACTATATCCGGCCTTTCGTCATGATCCCTAATAAAAATGTCCAACTCCTTACTTTATTACGTAAGCACTGCACATTTTGGTGCATGACCCTGATCATCCCATCATTGTCAGTATTTGTTGCAATTTCCCAGTATCTTCTTCTCCATTCAATGTGGAACCAAAAGCTTCAGTTTTTTGGCTTTACTATTTTTAGCTCGCCCTTAATGTATCTTATGCCTAAGCTTTCTTCACCCTTCTCCACTCGCTTCTTTAGTTCTTCCTTCACAATTCCGAACTCCAGTCGGTGTTGTTTACATACATCCACAATTTAAATTGAAAGACTGCAATAATTTTCTCCAATCAAAAGTATCTAATAAATACGCATAGTACTGGAAAGAAAAGCTAACACTAAATTAATATGCAGAGGAAAAGGGCGATTAAAACATATCTCACAGTTTGCATATGCAGAATATTTCAGCCAAATGGATGATATAAAGTATATACCTTCCAAATCATTGAGAATAGAAGAAAACGTTCAATTGGTTTGATGGCCCACGAACTACATTATGCAAGTAAGGCCAAGTATACAGGGTGCTAATCATTTTTATATGGTGCGTTATGTATAGTCAAAAGCGATGTTATCGTCCAAAGGTCACAATTTTCAGTAAAAACTTCATTCGTGGCAGATTTTGCTTGTAAAATCTGTCAAAGGAATGACATTTAATGAAAAATGCGACCTTTGACTATAGTTATATATAATTGGGTTTTAAATGCTGACACTTAGAAGAATTCCCAAATTTCCCTATGGAAGTTGTTGGGCAGTGCATAGGTTAAAATTTGAGGATGGTATCAATTTATAGCGAAGAATTTGGTCATTAAATGAGTTAACAATCCTTGCATGGGGAAACGTACATTGGAAAAAGGACCTTTGCAGGTCCGTTAACTAATATGATTCCAACATGATGCGTTGCCTTGTCATTATTGATGACAACTATCTGGATAGATGGATAGGTGGCCGGCAAGTTCACCCGATCTAACACCTCATGATTTTTTTCTTTGAAAGTACCTCAAGAGCAAGTTTAAACTCGTATAGTTTAGAAAATAAAGGTAGATTTACGCAAAAATGCAGGTGTATACTTAATCTTACAAGCATGATATAGTTCGTAGACTTGGATGGGTTACCCTGTAAATTTGACGAGAAGTGTATATAGGTATAGGACTTAGCGATTCAACGTATGTTTTATTATCACAATTATCACATGTTTTTAATGTTTTATACCCTGGTGTCTTAGATATTAGAAATGTAAGCAACAATAAAAAGATAAGGTAAACATAATGTTGCTATAAATTGTTCGATAGAATGCACACCTACTGATGATATATCCCCTAAATACAGGGTGGAAAAACAAACTTAACTGGCACTTGTCACAATTTGACCAAATTCGGATTATAGTCAACAAATAAGAGTTAAATGTATAGGACTTGCTCAATTTGGAGCAGCTTAAGATTCAAGTGTGTTATTTTTCTCGAAACCGGCTTATTTTATAATACTTAGTTTTTTGTCAAGGCCTAATCTTTCGAAAAAGCCTATTTTTTAAGGATCATATATCAACCTGTACAAACTTTATTTTTCAAAAACCACTCTTCACATCCTATTTTAAGATGTTGATGATATTGTAAAGGTGCATGCTATTGAAACTTTACTATCTGGCAACTTTTAAAATATACTTCAAGTATATTACAAAAGTCGGCCTTAATGACTTATTAGCGGTGTACAATCTGGAATCTAATTTTTGAGGGCAATGCCAGATCAAACGCTTGGACTGATAATAAAACGGGTATCTAGCCCCAAAGAGTGACAAATCAGATCAAGAAATCGAAGATTTTTACAAAAAAATAGAAGAAATAATGCGACTCACAAAAAAAAGCGGAATAACGATGGTTAGCGGCGATTTTAAGGCTGTGGTGCTGATGGAGCTAATATAGGAGCGTATGATCTTAGCACAAGAAATGACACACATATTATCGCAGTTCTGCGTACAAAATGATCCCCTAATCGCTAACACTTTATTCAATAAATAACACCCCAGAAGACTTACCTGAAGTTCACCTACAGACAGAGAGGTCAAGATTGTCAGACATCAAATTGATTCCATTTTACTGAACCTGAAATTCAAGCGGCATATACAACCTGTAAAAACCTACCCTGGAACAGATAGTAATAGTCATAATGGACTTTAAACTCAGGAGATTCCTGAGAGTCAAAGGAGAAAAATCTTAAATAGAACAGACATCGTAGAACTGAAAAATCATAATAATAAAAAAGAAATAATTGAACAAGAATTGGTAACAACAGAGAAATCTGCGGAGAGAGAGGAAGGAGATCGGGACAATTTGAGCCAAATAAAAACAAAAATAACGAAAACTTAAGAACAAGCAGACATCGGATTCATAGTAAGCGGCAAGAAGCCCGAATGGATGACAAAAAAAAACTTGAATTTCATTAGGAAAAAATGGAGAGATAAAAGCAAAGCGGATGTCGATAAAATGTATAGAGATAGAACTTCACGAAAAATATGACGTTTTTAACAAGCATTAAAAATTAAGGAAGTGACAAGTCAATATAAAAAGCCTCAACCAACAATCTTAACAGATAATACTAACGAAATAATTATAGAGGCCCACAAGCCAAGCTTATGAGATGGCAGCAATATGTTAAGACACTTTTCGGCGACGATAGACCTCACTCATCACCACTGATAGATCACAAAATAAATGAAAGAGGTCCAGAAATAACCAGAGACGAAGTTGTTCATTCAATAAGGGCACAGAAAAAGAGAAAATCTATGGGATCTAACAAAATGAACGCAGAAATACATTTTCCGGTAGACTTTTTCTATAATGATATTTTCCCTTAACTCATACTGAATAGAATCAGTTTCTTTCAGTGGTCCGGAAAAAAAAAACTTATTCTGATCAATTCGTGTAGACCTTCGGCCTTTAAAATCTATATCGTCCCTGTTGTTGCTTGAGGTTTTTAATTCGGAAACACCTGCGCCCATATCCAGATTTTCTAGCACTACGTTTTTTTTTTCCTTTTGTTGCCGTTAAGATGTTAGTTTTATCCAGTAATCATTCGTCTATTCTTCTTGAGGTTCCATTGTCTAAGACTTCAAAAACTTGAATTTCCTGGTTATTTTCAAGGTAGGGTATGCTAAACCGTTAGGTTGTATTTCAAAACTAACATCATTATTTTACAGAGTCTATAACTCAGACAAGATATCATTAGACTGCTTAAAGTCAACATTTATAAGACTGCCAAAAAATCTAACTCCTCACAATGCGATGACTATCGAATGATAAGTTTTATGCTCCACCATTGACTGACTAATTCCCGCCTATTGGTCAATCAACGGGTCCAAGTACGAAAAATTATCCTTAGAATCATCCACACGCGGATCTACACCCAATGGACAACAGTGGGTTTGGATTTCGAAATGGATTGGGCACACGTGGAGCTTTTTTCTCTCTAAATGTACTCACACACAGGTGTAGAGTCAGCAACGTAAATGAGTATGCACGATTCATCGATTGTCGAAAAGCGTTCGATTGCGCTAAATACCAAAAGATGATCGACATTTTAAGAGCAACCGGAATCCCCGAGCAGTATCTGTGCATAATCTCTGAACTTTGTTGGTATCAAACGGCAAGGTAGAAGAAGCTATATCAGAAAATATATTGACCAAAAAAAGGAGTTAGACTGGGTTGTGTCTTATTAAATAGCCTCCCATTCGGATCCCCGGATGGAGGCTGGCCTGGGGGGGGCCTCAGACCTGAACGTCTCCAGGATAGAAAATAGACTGCGATTAGACTTCTGCAACATAAGAGGCATCAGTACAAATATTAACTAGGTCCACCAGCACCTAACATCAAATAAGCTGCATATTTTAGCTCTATCAGAAGCAAAAGTGAAATCAAGCACTACACATGTTCACTTGAATATACCCGGATATGACCTTCACTCTCAATTTCGACATAACTCTGGATTAGCCGTTTTTATACGCCGAGACGATTTATGTTGTCACCGAGAACCTAAGGATTTCGATGTCATGTGGTTCAAATTAAGCGCAGATCGGGCAACCAAATTCATTTGTTGCTTGTATAGACCACCTAGCGAACACCAATATAAACGGCTTTTCTAAATCTTGGGAATCAAATCTATTATCTGCAGATCAACTATCCAACAGTAGAAATTGTCATAGCAGGAGACTTCAACGTACATAACATCGACTGGTTGAAACACTCCAACAAAAACGACGATGAAGGACGAGAAGCCGAGTCTTTTGCTATAAGTCACGGACTTACTCAGCTGGTTGATGAACCTACCAGGATCCCTGAGCGTCAAAAAGAATTCGCTAGCCTCCTGGATCTATTCTTAACTCTACACCGTAACTGTCCAACCTTCGTTGGGCTCATTAGGCCACAATCTTATCTCCGCAACCTGTGAACTTGATATCGAAATACAGGAGCACAGGTTCCCCGAAAGGTTTAGCACTACAAATCTGCAAAGTGGCGTGATCTTCGCGAGTTTTATCTTTCTTTTCCTTGGAAAGATGTCTGCTTTGGGAATCAAAACACCCCTGAATCTGCTGATGAAACAACTCAAGTTATCCTAGCTGGTATGGAAGCTTTCATCCCCTCTTCTATGAAACGTATCTCAAACAGTAAACCATGGTTTGGGTAAAACTGAGAGCAGTCAATGCTAAAAATGCCGCCTACCGCAAATGGCGCCGAGATCCGACAGCAGAAGATCGAAATATATTCATCACGACTAGAAACCAGTGTAAACGGACCATTGACGAGAGCAAGGAGGGATATAACGAGCATATCAAGAACAAGCTTCTCAACTGTCCTAACGGATCAAGATCCTTTTGGTCAGTTGCCAAAGCTGTCAATCAGGGTTTCTCGAAGACGTCAATACCACCGCTCAACAAAGACAGCGGAAACAGCCAAAGAAAAAGCTAACATTCTTGCCGAAATAATTGCATCAAATTCTATTTTAGATCATCAAGAAAAAACTCCTCCAACTATCCAGAGAGTGAATTCGTCAATGCCAAGTCTGGTATTTCGCCAATGCGAAGTGAAACGAATACTCAAAAGCCTTCATACTAACAGGGTCACAGGACCTGATGGCGTTCCAGCAATGGTGCGGAAGAAATGGGCTGCAGAACTAACACCTCCCCTTTGCAGGCATTTCTCCCTATCATACAGAGCTGCATGCTTTCCTTCTAGCTGGAAATGCACTCAAGAGCAACCAATCCCGAAGAAAGGTAAAAAAACGATTCCAAATAACTACCATAATCATGTCCAAATTCATGGAGAAACTGATCAACGAACAGCTCTTAAAATATCTCGAATGGACAGGGATCATAAGCGATCGCCAGTATGGCTTCCGCACAGATCAACGGGAGATCTCCTGACTTACGTGACCTACCTGTGGACCAAAGCCATCGAGAGCTACGGTGAATCTCGTGCAGTGGCTCTCGACGTATCCAACGTATTTGATAGGGTGTGACATGTTGAATTGTTACGCAAATTGATAGCTTACGGACTACCACCAGCACTACTTCTATGGATTTCCAACTTCTTAAGGGATCGAAGCATCCGAATTGATATTGATGGATATCTCTCGGAGGAATTTAAAATCAATGCCGGGGTTCCTCAAGGGTGTAGGTATATTATCTCCCACACTGTTCCTGCTCTATATCAACGATCTCTTAGATAGGACAAATAATTCTATTTACAGCTCATTCATTTCGCGAACTCCAATAACCGCTGCTCGTTCCCAATGCGAGCGAGAAAATCAGATTGCTGCGATCATTGAGGATATGAACGCCATCGTGGAATGGGGTGAGGAAAATAATGCCCAGTTTAACGAAGGAAAGACTCAAATACCGGTCTTCTAAAAAACAAGCAAACACCGCAGGACCAGACTTATCAATGAAAGGACAAACACTGACTCTGGCCTCATGTCTTGGCGTAGTCATGTACCAAAATTGGCAAGGCAGCAGCACAAAAGCTAGGAGCACTCTATAGAGCAAAAAAGTTGTATACATCTCAGCAGCACTTACTGCTCTATAAGGCCCAGATAAGACCATCTCTGGAATACTGTTCCCATGTGTGGAGCTCGGCACCCAAATACTTGCTCAAGATATTGGACTCCATACAGAGAAGAGCAGTCCTTCTTGTGGATGACCCAGAGTTGAGTAAAGACCTTGATAGCCTTGAACATCGAATACTACTACGGAAGGTGTTCGAACGAGCTGGCACTTATGATTCCGCCCAGAGTTGTGCCAAATAGAAACACTCGTCAGACGCAAGCTGCTCATCAACATACGATTCAGTTGCGAATACCTAGGACGTCCCTGTTGCGGTACTCCTTCGTCTGGAGGACTGCCTCGTTCTGGAATGGACTTCCGAGTAACGTCTTTCCGGAAAACTACAACCTACAGCGCTTTAAGTCCAACGTCCACGATCTTCTCCGCACACGCACCGCTCGTTGAGTGGCATGCGACTTTCCTTTTGTGTATGTGACGAACATAAAAAAAACACTACTCTCTAATTTATACTCGGAAGCCATATTTAAGGAGACATTGGATGCATGGAGATCAAGGCGGAATTGAGATCAACGTAATTATAATAAACATCAGATTTGATAACGATCCCGTTATAACAGCAAATGATAAACAATGTTAACGTCTTTAAAACCAAAATACTATTTTTTTCAAAAGACACCGACAAATGCACGAATGACATCATCCCAACCATGGCATATATTTTATCTTAATGCCTACTATTATGTCTTTAAGCTCTGTAAGTTAAGAATATAGTATATGGTTTTCTCGGTATAAATTCTGACTAACATTTATCATTTCGCTGACTTGACTTGGGTTTAGTATCGAGTTATGCATTATGTTTACATGAGTGAAGGAAATTGCATTTTCTATGTTGATTATAATTTGGTTAATTGTATTTAAATGAAACATTCTAGTTCTAGGGTTTCTAGTACACTTAATTTATTTAATAGTATTTTTTGATTACTTGTAAGTTCTTTAATGCTCTTTGTAAACGACTCCATGACATTTGTTAAAATAATATTTCTGTCCCTTACGTCTTTTTGTAGATCTTCCTGTTTTTTCGAGAGGGTGTTAAAGTATTCTTCGAACCTCTTTTCATCATCTGAATCTAGCGATCCAAATGACCAATTGTTAACTTTGCCGACGGCGTTAATTAATCCACGTTTAGGTCTTAGGGGTAGGTTATGAAATAATTTGGTATTCATTAAAATAGATTGTAAAAATTGGTATGTTTGAGAAAATTTTTGTTTTGTTAGAGTTGCAAAATTCTTTGCCTTATTAGGGCTTACTATCGTTTTATTTGTCCTTTCTAGGATATGTTTTATGTCAAATAAACAATCTTCTATTTGTGTTAAATTAATATGATAAAGAGATGTGTGTTGGGAGGTCGTGATAAAGGTTTTACCTAAGGATATTGGAAGGACGGTATTATCTATTTTTTTTATTTCTAAGGTTGTAACGATGGGCAGTATTAGAAGGGCCAGGTAGAGTTTCATCTGAAAAATTTTTACGTTGGGGTCACGTTTTTATGCATATTTTTCTTTACATTTTTGATTTGGGTAGAATTAATATTGCCTTTATCGGTTATAGAGGGGGTCAACTTTTTTATACTTATTAGTTTTTTTTACTTTAGATTTTTGGACGAAGGTTTTTGTATACACGGACTCGCCTGCGATTTCCTCTTATCTATCTTTATTAGCCTTTTCTAGATTTAAAGGTTGTTTCGAAATAAGTGTTTTGTGAAGTTCTTGATTGATAACTTTTATGTTTTTCGGAGGGTTCTTGAATATATTGGTCTAATTTCTGTTCTTCAGAAAGTTCGAGGGGGGATTTATAATCTAGTTTACCAGGAACAATTTGGAAGGGTGTCTATTTCGAGGCGCTATGGGTTGAATTATTGTATGACAAAATAGCGTAGTTCATCAAGCTAATAATATTTTCTTTGGGTCTCTTATTTTTGAGGGTTCAGATAGTTTCGCTTAATGTAGAGTGTAGGCGTTCAATAGGGCTATTTGAGTTTGGGTTACGAGGGGTGCAATAGTGAAGTTCAATTTGGTGTAGATTACAAAGACTTATTGGCAATGTCTATGCTTGCTGGAGCAAGCAGCGGATATGCTTGGCCTAGTTTTGAAAAACTGTCAACAATGGTTCAAAATTAAGTATTATGAGTTTTATAAACATCGGCGTATATTTGGTCGAAGGGTTCATATCCAATAGGGATGGGTTTAAATACTAATTTGTTTGGGTGTCTCTCATATTTCGACTTTTGATATTCTTCACATAGGATTACATATTTTTACATCATTTTCGAGATTTGGCCAATAAAAAATTTTCTTTAGGGAAATTATATTTTCTTGTATTCCACGATGGCTTGTTTTTGTTTCGTGATAGTATTTTATTTTAAGTTGTTGTTCGTCAGGGTCGGTTATGTCTGCAAGTAGGGTCCTTATTTAAAAATATAAAGATACGATTTTTATCAAAAATTTGTTGTTTTTGGGTTTTAACTTGGTTATTTGAATATCTAAAAATAATTTGATTTTTGTAGACATTTATGACTTTTTGTACATATGGGGCTCCTATAATTGGATTTTCTGAGCTAGAATGTTGGGTTTGTGAATCGCTTTGAGATTTTGGTACCTTATTGTTTGCGGGCTTTATGAGAATATCGGATATAATATTTATGTTTGGCTTTTTGGCGTGTTTCGTTTGTCTTTCTTGTAAAAGATTTCATAGTAGTATTCTTCCAACTTGAGACGCCATCTGACTAACTTGGAATTGGGCTCTTTGATAGAAAATAGCCACTGTAAGGGTTTATGATCGGTGACAATTTTAAAGGGGGTGCCAAAGAGGTAAACCCGAAAATACTTGGTTGCCCAAACTGTAGCTAACAGTTCTTTTTCTATAATACTATAGTTCATTTCAGCGGGGTTTAAGGTGCGAGATGCATAGGCTACTGGTAGATCTGAACCTATGGGACCTTGGGATAGTACAGCGCCTACCACAAAGTTTGATAGTTTGATGCGTCGCGTCGGTTGTTAGATTAAAGGGCTGTGAAAAATCTGGGTGTTGAAGAATGGGGTCGTTCGTTAATATTGACTTGCAAGTCTCAAAACTATTTATAAATTCGGGGGTATGTAGTGTTGATGTTCGATATGGTGGGGAGACCCTTGCCTTGGGGGACGTCTAAGGTAGAATGCGATGATGTTTGCTTTTTCCTTGGCTGTAGTCGCCGTGATGCCACGTTCGTCGGTCAAAGGTGGGAGAGACGTTTTTGTAAAGTTATTACTTACTGCCTTTGCTACCGACCAGAAAGTCCTGGAGCCAATGGGGGCATTGCAAAAGTTTATTCCTGATCCTTTGATTGTGTTTGTCCTTAGTTTCGTCGATCACACGTTTGCATTCATTTCTCTTCTTCTTCTTCTTCCTCTATATATAGGCGCATCGCCTGTTTGCTTCCGGTTTCTTAAAAGCAATTCTTGCGAGCTTGAATGCCAGCTGTCTTGCCATCGTTTTGGTGGTCGTCCTATAGGTCTTCTGCCATGTGGTGTGTTGTTTCGTACTATCTTGGCTATTCTGTCGGGACTCATTCGGTTGACATGCTGGTTCCATTCCCTTCTTCTTTTCCTTATCCATCTGACCACGTCGTTGGTTTGGCACCTTTCTCTTATGTTTATGTTTCTTTGCCTATCGTTTAGTGTATGTCCCGTTATTGCTCTAAGGGTCTTCATCTCAGTTGTTCTTAGAATCCTCTTTGTTACTGATGTTTCGGCTCTGGTTTCCGCACCATATGTCATCACCGGCCGTACACATACTTTGTATATTTTCGATTTGCAAACTATGCTTAGATGTTTGTTTTTTCAGATTGGATATCTAAGATGTCCTGATATTGCGGCAGCTTTATTGCGTTGTTTTCTCACTTCATCTTCCAGAAACCCGGCGCTTGTGATTTTGCATCCTAGGTATTCGAATGACATGGTTTGTTCTATAATGTTATTTTCTATTGCCAGTTTGCAGCGCAGAGGTTCCTTCGCTATAGTCATGCATTTGATCTTGTTTATGGAGATTTGCATGTTAAGCTTTCCTGCCTGTTTGTTAAAAGCTTATCCTTTGTAGGTCATCTTTTGATTCCGCGATAAGTACTTCGTCATCGGCATAGCATAATATGTTTATTTTATATATTCCCATTCGGTATCTCAATCCAGTGTTCTTTACGACTTTTACTTATTCGTCCATGTGTTAAATAGCACAGGGCTAAGGCTGTGCCTTGGCGAATACCTGCTGTTGTTCGGAGGTGCTGTGTTAGTGTCGAGTTTGCTCGTATTTGCGTTTGTGTGTTGCTATTTAGATCCTTAATGAGTTATATTTATTCTTTCGGCGTGTTACTGTTTTCCAAGATTGTGATGACGTCTTTTAGCTGTACTCTGTCGAAAGCCTTGGTTAGATCTACAAAGCAGAGGTAGACAGGGGTGTTGTACTCTATGGATTTTTCTACCAGTTGTCTGAGCATGAATAATGCATCTGTACTGGATCGGTTTTTTCGGAATCCTTGTTATTCTTCACTTATGGGCGTTATTGAGGTTATTTTTTCGGCAATGATCTTGGTTAGGAGTTTTAGCGAGGTGCTTAGTAATGTTATACCTCGGTAGTTTGCTGGATCGGTTTTGTCTCCTTTTTTAAAGATGGGTACTGTTATGCTGTTTTTCCATTCTTCTGGAATTATTCTGTATTTAAATATGATATTAAACAGTTTAGTGTATTCTTTTGGATGACAGTTCCTTCGCATTTTATTAGCTCGTTTGGTATTTGGAGTTTTCCTGTTTTTGAGTTTCCTCACTGTCTCTCTTACTTGCTCTTCCGTGATTTGCGTGTGTACTTCTAGGGGATCATTTTGTGTCGTTTCTTGTGTTTCTACTGGATTTTCTATGTGTGTGTATAAATTTCTAAAATATGTTTCCCACGTTCCTTCCGTAATTGTTTTTGGTTGTATTTTCATTTGTCTCTCGTTTCATGCCCCTTAATAATTACCAGATACGTTTTTCCGCCTCCATTTCATTACTGAACCTCTGCCTCTGCGAATCCTATTGTTAACCGTGTTCCTTATTAGTATGTACCTATTTCGGTTTTCTGGTGTTGGTAATTCTCTGTATTGCAAATATATTTTCTTCTTTTCCTTTGTGATGCTTTTGACTTCTGCAGTGAACCAGGGTTTATTGTTAGGTGGGTCTCTCTGCGTTAGCATGCGTGTTCCTAAGGCTTATTTTGCGCCTTTGTATATGTTATATTTCAGTTTATTCCATGCTATGTTTGGATTGTCATTTTGCACTGTTGGATTAAGAGCAATATGTTGTTTGCATCGGTCTGAGTAAAGTTGTTTAGTGCTTTCGTGGTTGAGCGATTCGATATTGAATTTTTCGGTTTTAATTGTTGGCTTCTTTTTGCTTGGTGAAAAAGCTAATCTTAGTACTAATCTGTGGTCTGTTCCAATGTTAGCTGAGGATAGGACTCTTATGTCTACTATTTGTTGCGGCAAGAACATTCGGTTAGTGATGATGTAATCGATTATTGATTCAGTTTTTGTTATCATAGAAGGTGTATTTATGTTGTTCCTTTGGGGGAAGAATGTGTTGTTTATTCGTAATTCATTCTGTGCACAAAACTCCGTCAACATTTCGCCATTGCGGTTAGTAACGCTTTCGTTGTATTCAAGGCCGGATCTACGTATGGGCTTAATGGGCTGCAGCCCAGGGCCCCCGAGTTCTAGAGGCCCCCGTTTCCCGTTAAGATAAAAATATGCATACAATCAATAAAATAATAAACCAGTAAAAAAAATACAAATCAAAAGTTAAAAACCCAATACCATATCAAATTAATTTTATTTTTTAATTTGCCAGAGCAATGTTCATTTATTTATTCTTCCGCGTACCAAGGAACCGAATACGGGAAGAATGAATAGATAGAGCCGCGAGCATTTATTCAAACGTAGTACTCCAGGGAAATGTAGGTAAAAAAGAGGCCATCTGCAGAATGAGGCCGAACAAGCTGAATTCTTGCAGAGACCTTCGTTTTGAT